>JANDJT010000081.1:23384230-23408410 GCA_024331685.1 Stegophilus panzeri | reverse complement strand
CTTTTATAATATATATGTACCCTATAGGTTGGCAATCAGCACTGTACTGTATGCCAAAATTATTATTATTATTATTACTGTCTTCTTTCTTTTTCCTTTCATTGAAGACTTGATGCCTCTCAAATGCATAGGACTTAAAAAGATGACTATCTGGACCTGAGTCAATAAATTTTGTTTTGATGTACACCTCTGTATGATTTCCAAGCTATAAGTTGTATTAAAACATGGTCACCTGGTAGTTGGTGGTTGAATACCTACCCAATCAATCAAATGTATGGTTTAGTGCTTGGACTCCTGTCGTTTTACCTTATTATTAAACTAGATGGATCGGTATAGAGCAAGCGAATGTGACAATTTGCTCAACTTTTCACAAATCAAGTTGGATAGATTTATAGATGGCGTTTTTGAATTACTAACTGTGACAGTTCTTTACATCAGCGTAACCTGCTGCATGTTTGTAGACCTTTTTTTTTTTTTTTTTTTTTGACATTCCTAATTTACTATTTTCTGTTTTATTTATTTATTTATTTTTAAATAAAACCACATTGCAAGTGAACTTTCTGCATTTTACTTAAGTGTCCAATGCTATTCCTTAAATCTGGTTTATTTCTTTGCTAAACACAGTAATGGTAATCCTGTCATAGACACAAAATTATTCCTTATAATTGTGGCCCTGGAATATCTCACGAGTCCAGATCAGTGTCCTCCAGCCTGGCCTGGATCCATTTGCATAAACCTCATACAAGAATTGTGTTTATGCCTCAAATGTGTACAACTGTTCATTCCTCTTAGGCTGAATGACATTTTAAATCTGGCTGGTTGAACAGGACATGGCCTTGCACTGCCCACTGAAGCTGAAACTACCCACTCAAATTCATTAGCAGGTTATTGTATTTGTCCCTGGACCGCACCACTGAGTGTAGAGCATTGAGTATTACACTCACCAGGAAATCCAGTACGCTATTTCCTGTGCTGTCAGGCAACAAAGGTTAGGTTTGTTCTTCCTCTCCTGGGCGGAAAATGGGAGAATCTCGGGTGGCCTTTTTAAACTGTTATTCGTTTTATTTTATCTGGCTGCGTTAGTTCCTTAAGACTTCTGTAAACTTGGACCCCAGACTCCTCTCCTTATCTTTTTCAATGTGCAAAACTAGACACAGCATCTGCTGCTTTTGAACAGAGACAGAATCCACTGGTTTAGTCACTGAATCTCGGCTAAGAAACGGTGCATTTTTCCCCATACTTGCATTTCGTGACTGCAGGGAAAATGCAGAACATGACACCGTTTATACAGCTCAATATACGCAACTCAAAGGTCGTTCTTCAAAATGGAGGGAAAAGCATGCACGTCAGAATGTTTTTATTTAATAATTTATGATTTGTTTATAAAAAAAAAAAAAAAATCCTCAGTGATTGACTTGAATTTAAAATGCTGATGTATTGGATGGCGTACATATTTTTGCTTGTTGGTATTAATTACTCCAAATGGTCAAGAAATGAAAATCCTTTCGTTTAGACATCAATTTCAGCACCGTTTATGAATCCAGATAAAGCATGGAGGCCCAACGCCGACCCTGGTGCTGGTGTCCTAACTGATCATGTAATGAATTAATTAAACTCTCCAGATAATTACCAGGTTTAGAAACAAAAGAACAAACAGCATGTGTTTTTAAAAAAACACCCAGGCAAAAGCACTCGGTTTCACTTTTTTGTGATGTGAAGTATTAATTGTCACTAATTGGGTGAAATGGGCCGATATGTGCTCTATATATAAATGGCCGTTAATTTCAGATAACGGATGTATTAATGGCCCTGCGAAACATTCCAACAGCATTTTCGACAATATCGCTTTCCACACGATCACGAAAATAATTCATATGCAGATATTTGTGGACTGCGTCTCCTCAGATATCTGTATATATGTGAGTGGAGCCTGAGGTAAGCTCAGTAAGTTAAGTTCTTGAACTCCTATCTCCTTTGTTTCCTTTATAACAGGAATTAACTCTGCACACATGCGCCTTCATTTAGTAGGCAGTGTTAGCATCAAGTATCTAGTTAATGGCTTTTATTTTTGATTAAATGTCCAACCCCAATCAATGGAGTACCACAGCCTTCAAGAGATGGGTGTAAAGCCTGTAATGGTTTTCATCATTGGTTGGTTAGATGGCACTAGTCAATCATGGGTGTTATGTATGTGGAAGAGGGCAGATAGCACTTTCCTTTGAGTGTATTATGCCACCTTGTGATGCAGCAGTTTAGAATAGAAAAAGATGTGGTTGGCTGGCTTCACATGTCTCAGAGGAAGCACGTGTTTGCTTTCACACTCAACTATTCGTTGCTGTCGTATAAAGGGAGTGCTAACTAGTGGATGGGAATTGGCATTGTGGATTGGGAATGCTTGTGTACCCAGTTCCCTTTTGCTTCGATTGGGTCAATATTCATAGAATTACTGGACCACAGATAGGCTGTAACACCTGTTCCTCTACGGAGGAACCATTAAACAGAGACGTTTGTACAGGAACAGAACTCTGAGCCAGAGTTATTCCTAATGTCTGAGTCAAAGCCGCACCATGTGGCACTCGTGGCTGGTCATAACTGGCTGCAGTTTTCACTGGGAGGAAAACACAGCAGGGATCCACTTGAGCCTGTCGCTAAGCAATGCACCAGTCTGGGTGGTGAAAAGGATGTGGTGCCTTCATATGCATGTGCAGCCTTGGCTTTCAAAGAATAGCCATGTTCTGTGATTGAGCCTAATGCGCCGAGAACTGGTGATTTCTAAATTGGGAGGCGAAAGCGAGAAAATAGTCCTTGGCTGCTTTTAAAAATAGCCTTGTTCTCATGTAATAGAGGTTTGCGGTTATTTATTTTTTACTGAACAAGATGAACTGCATATTTAATTCTATTATAAAGACCATGAACACTGTCCTGATGCAGTTTCTGATTCATGCGATTACGTTTATGCCAACACAGACCACCGTCCAGCCCCCCCCCCCAGCATTAACACTGTCCCTTCGTGCGTTTCAGACATCATGACTGACAGAAAGGCCGTGATCAAGAATGCTGACATGACTGAGGACATGCAGCAAGATGCTGTGGATTGTGCCACACAGGCCATGGAGAAGTACAACATTGAGAAAGACATTGCTGCCTACATCAAAAAGGTAATGTTACATGTAGATCATCGCTTAGTGACTGCCAGCTTTGCGTTTCCCATAGAAGTGACTGATGGAGATGTGGTTCTGACGACGGGGCACCAATTGGCGTATTGAGCTTACTTTAAGATTAAATTACGGTTCCTCAAAATGTTCCTGCAAATCAGGTTTTCAGTTACAGTGAAAAAGATCTAAACAGCATTTTGGATAAATTTTCATTAGATTTAATGAGCCTAGCATGTGTTAATGATCTGATTACTGGATTTTTCTGCTCCCCCCCCCCAGGAGTTTGATAAGAAGTACAACCCCACGTGGCATTGCATTGTGGGACGGAACTTTGGCAGCTATGTGACGCACGAAACGAAGCACTTCATCTACTTCTATCTTGGTCAAGTTGCCATCCTGCTCTTCAAGTCAGGCTGAGAAAGGCTTTCCACTTTCCACCGCACAAATCCTGAGCTTAAGCTCCAAACCTGGACTGTGATGCACTGATGACCGATGCCACACACACACACACATACATATATACATGCGTGTAAACATAATCATACACTTGCTCACCCTGAGAAAATGGCTATGGAGGCTGTGCATAAGTGCATGGACCGTGTACAATATTTAATTTGTATATGTTGCTTTCCTGTAGTTGCTGTTGAGTTAAAGCAACTTTTTTGCTGAGTATTTTTGCAAAGTTGAATTTTGTTTTTGCACTAAAGTTGTATAAACTGCTTTAACTGCTGCATTTAAGTAATAGTAATAAAGAATAATACATCATGCCTGCATTCTCTTTTATTTCTTCTGATATAAACATGCTTATTTATTTATGTATGTAAGCGGCTGTGCGAATCACCTGGATTCTTTATTCTGCACATCTTCATGGAACCCTGCAAGATCACTTATTTGACTTACAAAATTAGGTAATATGACCTTAAAGAAATCCTGGGTTCAACTACAAAAGTGGAAAAACTAGATTTTTTTTTTTTGCTGAAGTGATTGTTAGATTTTAATCTATTTCAGTTCTTGCGAAATCTAGTAGTAGGACTTGTAAGGGTCTCCACACTGGGCTTTTAGGGACCCATGGTGGATGTAGGTGCCTCCATCAACCTGCTACTGTTGGGTCCTTGGGCAGGACCCTTAACCACTCGATCACTTAGTTGTACCCTGTCAAAATTCTAAGTCACACTGGTCAAACGCATCCTCCAAATGAGCTAATGTAAATGTATTATGGCAGTCACAAATTTACTTTCATCATTACATTTCAGTCACCGCTCTATCCTGGTCAGGGTTGTGGTAAATTTGGAGCCTATCCCAGGACGACTGGGCATGAGGTGGGAATACACCCTGAATGGTACGCCAGTTCACCACCTGGCACCAAGCACACACAGTTATTAAAACCTAGGCACAATTTAGTGTAGATAATACACCTGCATGTATGTTTTTCGGGGGAGGTAGGAGGAAACCCACGCATATCCAGGATTCGATCCTGAGTTCAGGGTTACTGTCTGTGTGGAGTTTCTGTGCTTGTTCTCTTTGCGTCTGTGTGGGTTTCCTCCGGGTTCTCTGGTTTCTTCACACCTCCCAACAGCACGCTAGTATGAGGATTGGCTAAGCTAAATCGCCCCTAGGTCTCAATGAGTGTGTGAATGTACGTATACATGATGGACTGAGATGGTGTCCCATTCCAGGTGCATTCCTGCCTCACACCCGGTTGTTCTCAGGATCCACTACGGTGCTGACCAGGACACAGTGGCTGCTAATGATTAATGAATTAAATACACTAAATTGCAAAAAAGTTTATCGACCCCGGACTGTCACGCCCATATATGGTTCTTCTCCAAACTGTCGCCACAACGTTGTAAACACACACAGTATAGAGTACAGAGTGTCTTTACATGCTGTAGCATTACAATTTCCATTTGGAACTAAAAAGCCCAAACCTGCTCCAACACGACAACGCCCCTGTGCACAAAGTGAGCTCCCTGAGGACATGGTTTGCCAAGTTTGGTTTAGAAGAACTCGAGTGTCCTACACAGAGCCCTGACCTCAACCCAACTGAACACTTTTGGGATGAACTGGAACGCCGACAACATGCCTCAGACCTCCTGACCTAACATCAGTGCCTGAATGAACTCAAATCCCCACAGCCACGCTCCAAAATCTAGTGGAAATCCTTGCCAGAAGAGTGGGAGGTTGTAACGGCATGTTCAACAAGCACATACTGGTGTGATTGTGAGGTGTTCACAATAATAATAAATCTTTATTGGTCACATATACATTATAGCACAGTGAAATTCTTTTTTCTTTGCATATCCCAGCATGTTAAGAGGTTACTCTGGAGCAGGGAGGGTTAAGGGCCCAATAATGGAAGTGCTGGGACTTGAACTCCCAACCTTCCGCACTGTAAACCAGAGCCTTAACCATCAAGCCACAAGTGTTTGGCTAGATAGTGTATAGATATGCATAGTGGAAAATATCCAGTAAACTCATTAAAAAAAATACAAAATACAGTTGGGTAAAGTGTTAAAGGATAACACTAGGGTACGAATTATACATCATAGACTTTTACTTTAAAAATGTTACACTTCCGGTTGACACCGGCACTGGACCGTAGTTACCATGGCAGCGCCTCTATTTTGGCCCTTTCAAGATGGCGGCCGGAGTAACTTCATTCGATTCGAGCTCGTGTCTGTCTTGTGAGCGAGATTTACCTGGATTTCAGCCCGTATCTTTTTCCACTCAAGCGGCACGGAGCACTTTACTGCCCGCGGAAGTTCAGTTCAGTCGCTGCTTCAGCAAACTAATAGCTCTGCGACCCTCTGACAGCCCGGGCTTTAAAACCGAACTGAACCTGCTGTTCGACCAGCTGATCTCCGAAAACTACAGCAGCAGCTTCACACATGAAAACACACGACCACAAGTACTTCAACAATTCACTCACTTACTTTATACTCTGTTTTTCCTCTTTCTCTTAATGAACACAGCTAATTAACAACAATATATACTTGCAACAGGGCCTCAACCTGGATCCACACTGCACACGTGTCACGTTATATAATAATAATAATAATAATAATAATAATAATAATAATATATCACAGGGCAATATTAACATCAGTTACTCATTTTGGTTAAACCTTTTGCTTTATGCTAGCCTAAGATTCCTCTTGATTTCAGTCTCCAAAAACAGGATAGTATTTCACAATATCTTTTTATTGCTTTCACATTTTTATAACAATGAGAGCGAACTGACTTGATATTAAAGCAAACATGTAATATAAGGTGCAAGAATATACCGTTTATTTTGTCTACGTACTGAAATCGAGCTTTTTTTTTATCAGCCTCGAATCTGAAGTCGCGTTACTTGATTGTACAACAGAGAAACCTTGGCATAGTTTTTCCTCAATGGAACAGATTTCATATTCAAAGAACAAAGTCTTAGTATTAAGGAATCATCCATTTTTATATGCTTATTGTCATTTTATAGCACAGATAATACATAAGAAGTCAATTGTTTTCGTTGAAAAACGTATGCGGTTGAACAGTCTATTCGTTTATAGGAACATTTCATACAAACACCGGTCCGTCATAAGATTAACGCTACTGACGGGTGAAGTGAATAACATCTGTCATCCTGTCGAGGGCTGGGATATATTAGGCAGTAAGTGAAGAGTCATTTGACGTGTTGGAGGCAGGAAAAATGGGCAAGCGTAAGGATCTGAGTGAATTTGACGAGGGCCAAATTGTGATGGTCAGAGTATCTCCAAAACGCCAGGTCGTGTGGGGTGTTCCTGGTATGCAGCAGTTCGTACCTGCCAAAAAAGGTCCAAGGAAGGGAAACCGGTGAACCGGCGACAGGCCTCTGTGTCCAGCCATGATTTCACACCAAGTCTAGAGCTGTCCACCCAGCTGGCCTGTTCATGTGTTTGTCACTCTGTAAAATACCGAGTTTTATTTAGTACACTCGGTTAGGACGATATTCACCGAACACTCACTGTATGAGGTTTTGAG
Source organism: Stegophilus panzeri (assembly GCA_024331685.1). Taxonomy (NCBI): domain Eukaryota; kingdom Metazoa; phylum Chordata; class Actinopteri; order Siluriformes; family Trichomycteridae; genus Stegophilus; species Stegophilus panzeri. Next base: position 23,401,256 of record JANDJT010000081.1, on the reverse strand, counting down.
ACAAGATTTCCTTAACGTCTCACGCACTTCCATCCAAAAATCATTTGCGTCTGGAAATAACATCGAGGTGAACATGAGTACCCGAGGACGTCAGACACGCGTTCACACCACACGCCGGACACTGTTGAGTCATGTTAAGTCTCTAAAATAGCGACCTGTTTGCCAAATCGCTGACTGTAAAGCGTTCACTCTTTTTGTCCTTCGCAGGATGTGTGCGCGCTGCTTGTGCACGCGAGCCGATTGGTGCCTCACAGCCAAGAACACCTCGTTGTCAAACTGTGCCAGTTGATTCACCAGCTTCTGAACCAGCTACAGGTACGTCACGGTTGCAAAGAGACGAACGTCGCTGTGGGTGGTGCGGTGGGAAGCGTTGCCGGATCACAGGGATCCTGAGCTCGCGTTACACTCTCTGTGGAGTTTCGTATGTTCTCCATGTGTCCTCTGGGTTCACTGTTTTCCAGTGTTGCAAATTCCTGTCTTGTGCCCAATGAATAAACATTGATATTTAGTTCATCCATTTTTTTGTGAAGACTTGGACGTTGCTTGTTCGTAGGTTATTGTGGACGAGCAGGCGTTGGATGCTCTCGTGTCATACTGTATACGCGCTGTGCACACGTGCAGCGCATGGACACACCCAGAGGTCCTGCTCGCGCTATCATCGGTGCTGTACGCCAATGGGGCCAAGTGTCAACGGGTAAGGTGTATTCAATCAGTCTTTGAATCTTTGAGTCTCTATATGGACGTTATTCTTGGTTGTTGTTTTTTTTTTTTTTTTTAGTCGAAGTGACCTGATAGCTTAGTTTGCTCTTATTCCTTCAGCACCTTCCAGATCTTCTTGGGCAGAATGGTATTCTTGTGAAGTATGGTGACCCGGGTCAGAGTGACGTCGAGCTCCGACGCTCTGCTGTACACTGCATGGCCAACCTTTGCATCTGGTTAGTTACATCAAGTTCAGAGATTTATACAAAAGTAAAAATTACAAATTTGTGTCTATTCCTAATAAAATGACTACATAGATATGTCAGAATGTCTTTATCATGTAGTGTCCCTCAGGGCTCTGTTCTGGGTCTGCTCACTGTCTTTATTTTTGCGCCCGGCGGAATTCACGCTACTGTGAATAAGTTGTAGAGAATGCACATTATAGGCTCTGTCTCTGAACACTTAAATAATCTAGTGAGCAAACCAGATTACTTTCACCTTCACAATATCACCTTTGACCTTCAATCGACCTAACGGCTTATACGTGACTTTATGTCGAGTGGGTATCTGGTTTACCCAAGTCTTAAGTCTTAAATTTGTCTAGAATTTGAAAACACCAGAAAAAGGGATCACATTACACAAGCCCTTATATCACTTCAGTAACCTTTAGAATTGATTTTAAGATCCTTCTAGTTTTCAAATGTATAATCGTCTTGCTCCAGATTAGCGGTCGACCGATCGTGCATTTTACAGATACTGATAACTGAAGTTGTGCCGTATCTGCCGATAACCGATTAATCAACAAAAGCGAACACTCAAGGTAAAATTTTGCTAAATTTTATTACAAAAATAAACAGTACTGACTGTACCATGAAAACTATACTTTTTGAATATATATGAACTATTAAAAAATATTAAAGTAAATAAAAGATATACATCCAATCTGAACACTCCAAATAACAAATAAAACTAGAGATATCCAAAAAAAACACTTCAAATAACACAACAAAAATGGTCAGTGATAGTTTTTATTTCGCCTCTAGAGGCCGCTAGAGTACCGTATAACGCAACTGGGAAAAACCATTGCTGTGGATTTTTGCCCATAACCGACAGTTCCAGCAATTATTCTGCAAAACCGATCAGTCGGTCGACCTCTAGTCCGGACTATCCGAGGGAAATGATTAAGAGGTAAGCCCCATCTAGAACACGGTCGACCCGCTGGTCATTGGCTAAAATGTGCGGATAATTGAAATTCTGTTTAATAGTAATAATAAGATATAATTACTTGCGTGTCTATATATTAAATGAATAAATGTAAATGTCTATGGCAGTGTTCCTGGTAATCTCTTTTTGGAAGAACCGTACAAAGGAGCGTGTTACAGAATTTTCCTGCAGACTCTTCAGTCACGAAAGCCGCCCGGCGTGGAAGATCTTGTCTTCTGTACGGTCAGTGCTTTCCATCAAGATTTTGTTTAACTCTGTTAAAAACCATTTTTGTTCCTGGTGAGATTTCAATCTGTTTCTCCCCCCCAGTTGTTGCAAAGTGCTCTAAAGGGGATGCAGTATTACCTGAATTGGGGGAAATGGAAGGCTAGTCCTGATCAGGACCTGGGCTCGCTATTAGCTGTACTTAAGGTAACACAATACGAACTGATAGATTTATTAAACAATCAGTCTTAGTATTAGACTCTTCTCATGTGGCTTGTGGAGCGTCCTGATACATTTGGTACACTTTTCTGGCCACAAGCTTACGAATCTTGAAGGTGCTCTCTCTGATTGGCTGTCTGTCCTCTTGTTTCTGATGGGAAATCAAACAGTAAGCAAGATATACTGGAGTGAAAAGGCGTTCTTTCACACGTGCGGTGTTTAGTCGGTTTTGAATCGAGCCGAACGTGTCGTGTATTTTATTTTGCAGGCGACGTTTTGTTGGTAGATGCGAGCTGTTAAATGGAGCCACAGGGGCAGAGTTGTAAAGTAAATAAACCGTGGATGCGAAGCACAAAATGTTTCAAATGACTTACAATCCCCTCTGAAAGTATTGGAACAGCAAGGCCGATTCTGTTGCTTTCGCTATACGTTTAAGACGATCTGTTCCTATACTTTTGCTCACCTACAGATTGGGTGCTCTGCCACCAGAGGTGCCACGTTTTAAGTTGTTTAACACGTCTAGATGTAAATATCCGGAAAGGAAAGCCGAAACTCTGGTCTGTCGTCTCGTATCCATCTTTTGAGCTCAAACCCAAATGTCTTCAACGTATAGCGAAAACAGTAGAACCGGCCTTGCTGTTCCAATACTTTCGGAGGGGGCTGCGTTTATATAATTATCTAATTATTTCTTTAGCACAACTTCTATGTTTTTGTGTGCTTTAGATTAGATGTATTAGACTTTAAACAAGACCGCCGGAAGTAACCTATCGTTCTTAAAGCAACGGTTTTGGCCGAAAATGACATTTACACAATTATTCCTTCCTGTATCCTAAATTCCTAGCATGCCTAAATCATCACATGTTCGACTCAAAGGACATTTCTTCGTTTAAGCAAACATGCATTTTAACATGAACAGCGTCATTAAAACAGCGTAATATGTGTGTATTTAAATGAAATTGGTAGAGTATCATCATCCTAACATTCCCACAAATTTAAACACATTAAACTTTTTTCTCTCTCTCTTTTTTTTTTTAAACCAACGTTTAAGCAAACTTTAAACCTGCGCTACCTGAATCTGATGCTTGCATAGGACTATGTATTGAGGAAGAAACGGATTCTGGCGTCAGGTTACCTGCTGTGATTTATTTTTAGCTCTGCAGCGTTCATGGCCATGTTCATGGATAAGTGTCAGAATACAGAGGAAGCACATCAGCGAGTCTGTGTGAGATTACATAACCTTACATAACGGTGAAAGCAGCTTTGAGGCGAGTGTGTGATGATTTGAGCATGCAACAAAAGACACGGTGTGAACAACAGACACCACGTACAGTACGTGACACCATTTAGCTGATTATGAACTACATTTTATGTATTTCTAAACTATCCCTTTAATCGCTCGTCGGCTTTTTAAAACGGTAGTACGAACGGACATTGCTAAGATGTTCCTTTATCACGGTGTCCGTTTTGAGAATAATGTAATGTATGCGTTTTCGCCGAAGGTCGTAGATAACCCTGAATTTATTTCTCGTTAGAAATTCATGTTTCATGGATTGCCAGTGATAAATGTAGAGATGCCTGAGGTTCTGTACCCAGCGCCTCTCCCTCAGTACGACGCTGTTCCTGTAACCAAAGCCGAACCTGCGCAGGACGTGCCAGCTCAGAAGAAAACACCAGCGGTATGTTGGAGACCTTTTTTTTGTCTAAAGGTTACTGTAGTGTAATTTATTGCTTGGCTTTAAAACTGCTGCCTGGAAAATAGGAACCAGAGACAGTCTTTACGCTTCACCCTGTCCAGACCCAACAGAATAAAAAGCGAAAGTCTCGCGGGAAAGGGAAGAAAGCTAGAGCAGAAGGGAAGACGGATGACGGAGAAGAGGAAGGTGAGGACGAGGAGCCGAGTTCGAGGCCTGTCAGGAACGGAGCGAGTGGAGGACCAGGACGAGGGGAGCTCCAGATTGTCTTGCCTCAAACACCTACCGAGTTTAATCTGCCTCTCCAGCGACGTTCAGGCCCTCAACTCTACCCCTCCTGGAAGAAAGGGAGCTCTGACTCGGAGTTCTCCGATCCTGAAGGAGGAATGGCGTCCAAACTCAGGTTTGTGCCAATCGAACCAGTTAAAATAAATAAATAAATAAATAAATAAAATAAATAAAGCTGTCCCTAACAATTTTAATAACGAATGAGGGATGTGTAGCACAATAAGCTATGTTTATAGCACTGTGCAAACTGCATCACTAAATCATCAAACAATCAGTAATATAGTTAACCATCTATAGGATGTTTACTTACATGATCTCATAGCGTCTCGTAAGACTTGTATTATTATTTTTTTTTAAATGAATACAAACTGGATAGGTAAAGTTCATCATGACAAACATTGATGTTGGCTTGACCAAGCCAGTCTGTTTCATAAGCTTGAAGATGAAAGATAGAAAGAAAGGGAGACAGACAGCTACTGGTAGAAAGACATGAGTGATACAGGTAGATTGATAGAAAGAAATATGGAGAGAGAGTGTGTGCGTGTGCTACTGGTAGACTGATGGAGAGATGGATGGAGAGAGTGAGTGGCCTTGATGGACAGATAGATGTAGTGGGAGTCTCTGTTGTCAGAGTGAGAGGGAGGAGACTTTTGAAAGCTCTAGTAGGAGTAGAGTTTAGACATTTTGGGACTCAGAATAATAATAATATTATTAATAATAATAATAAACTCAAGCAGTAGAATAGAATGTTGGCTTGGTCAAGCCAAAATAATGAAATTGACAGGAGGAAGAAGGATTAAAAAAAGGTTATTTGTTATAGTGAATGATAATCAGATAGTGTCAATCAATGTTTCCCAAACATGCAGAGCGTCATAGTAACCGTTAGCGATGATTGAATTTGTAGTTGCACTGGTCTTTAAAGTTGTAATTTGTTATGTTTAAAAGTGGGCAGGAAAATCCTGGGAAGGTGGGAGGGATGGTAGACTCTCTCTCCCCTGTCAATCACAGCGTAACTAGCCAATCGTAGGCTTCAGTGAGCTCATGGATGCGGAAAAGAGCGGATAGCACTTTCCTCCGAGCGTGTTACACTGCCCTGTGAAGCAGCATGAGCAGCAGTTTGAAAAGATATGCTCGGTTGTCTTCACATGTCTCAGAGGAAGCGTGAGTTAGCCTACATCCTCCCCGGTTGGTAACCGTTGCACGATAGGGGAGAGGTGGCTGGTGGGTAGGAATTGGTAGGCGACCAAAATGGGGGATTCGTATACCTATTACAGTCATTTAAATTTGAAGCTGCCTGACAAAAATTGGGACCTTGCCGTGCGATCGGTCCGGCTTCCAGCTTTACCGGATTTCAGGCTTCTGTTTGCATTTTTCAGATCCAGAAACTACAGCTAGAAAGTAGATGAGAAAGTGGAAAGGCAAAGACTTGCCAATGTTTTCAAATTCGTCTTGCAGACAGGAAAGGGGGTTCGAAGAATTACAAGCTGCTCTTTAAAATCTTTACAGAAACGCTATTATTCGTGTCGTTGTATGATAGTTATATAAAAACGATTTTTGTCGATTTTCTCTTTGTCGTGTAGGCTGTACCTAGCTCGAGTGCGACAGAGCGCTCTGCACTGTTTCCTGGCCGTGGTGAAATGTGTGGAAAAGAGGGTTTTGTATGGATACTGGTCCTCCTTCATCCCTGACGCTCCAGGTATCGGAAGTCGTCCTTCGCTCACCCTCGTCACCATTACTCTTAAAGACCCGTCCCCTAAGGTAGCGCAGCACGCTAAGTAACTTGGAGCTAATTCGGAGTTTATTTTGTAGAAGACGAAAGCATATAAGGAAACTGACTGCTCATCCAGCTCTGTGGCTTCCGCAGGTGAGAGCGGTATCGCTGCAGGTTCTCTCCGCACTTCTAGAAGGTTCTCGGCAGTTTCTCTCGGCAGCCGAGGACACCGGCGCACCCCGGCAAGCCTTCACCCCGTTCTCAGCCACGCTGGCTGCCAGCTTGAGGGAGCTGCATCGCTGCCTTCTGCTCGCACTACTAGCCGAGTCTTCTTGTCAGACCCTCACGCAGGTCATAAAGGTAACGTCGCGTGAATATCAGGAGCGTGAGATCTGGATGCGTGTCAAATTTTAGCAACAAAAAAAACAAGTCTAGCTCTAGCGATCAAGCAGTAAAGTTTAAGAACACCGTCAGTAGTGTATACGGTTTAATACTGCTTACATTCACTGCCAGCATGAAATTAGAGTCTCATCAATATTCAAATATCTTTTTTTTTAATTTTTTTTTTTTTTATGAATTATTGTTCAAATGCATGCTTTTTTTGATGCGAGTCGAGTAGTATATAAAACGATGTGTGGTGTGTTCCAGTGCCTTGCCCACTTGGTGTCCAACGTACCCTACAGACGCTTAAGGCCGGGTTTGCTCAGCCCTCTGTGGAAACAGATTCGCCCGTATATCCGGCACAGAGGTGAGTCAGCCGCGCTCACCCACTCACACGGTGTGTAGAGAGCAATACAAGTATCATCACGGAATAAAACACAGAAACAAAAGGTCACATAATGATTCATCTGATGTGTTTAAAGACACATTTGAAGAGTGTTTGTTTATATGTTTAGTTGTAATCATATGCTCTAGACAAGCTGCCACTTAAATAAGAGCTACATGAAACGTCCCTGAGAAAAATGTTTTTTATGATACCAGACTTAAGTGTTGCATTAATCTTCCAGCAAAGTTTAAAAAAACAAACAAACAAGAACAACACAATATAATTGATTAAACACGGCCAACATTGCTTTCTAACGAGGACTCTCCCAGTGTCTTCGGTCCCTTGTTGCACAAACTTATAGGACGTCACGCTGAGCTACACTTGCTTTTGTCGGCTTGTGATTGGTGAGGGTAAAACTTTTGCAAATATCACCCTAAGTTACATTAAAAATGGAAAGAAAGATTATAATTTATGCGTTTAGAGTCCTCCGAAACAGTGTCCGTTAGGCGAGGACCTATATCAGGTTAAAGCAGGGATGGGGGAAATGGATACAGGGATAGCCGTGAAGCTAAAAGCTTAAAGGTGTAATAGCGGATCAACTCGGAGACCTGCCAGTCTTTACCTTTACATTTTGCGTAGGAACTCTACATTTTAACATCGGACGTACAACCCCAATTCCAAAAAAGCTGGGACGCTGTGTATATTGTCAATAAAAACAGAATGCAATGATTTGCAAATCTCATAAACCCACACGTTCTTCACGATAGAACGTAGAAAAGGTATCAAATGTTGAAACCGAGGAAATGTACCATTTTAAGGAAGAAAAAAAATACGGTAATTTTGAATTTGATGCCCGCAACACGTCTCAAAATAGTTGGGACGGGGGCAACAAAAGGCTGGAAAAGTAACATGTCCCAACTTTTTTGGAATTGGGGTTGTGCTTAGCTACGAGTTATCGCTCAAAAATACGCAGAGGTACTTTTTCTCCACCGTAAAGATGGTAAACAAGCCGATCGACACTTGCGTAAGTACAATATTAAGGGACACCTCGGAAGTCCCGCCCCCTTCCCTTACATCTCACGTTAGTAGGGAGGTCTCTGATCTAATCTCCCAACTCCTTTCCGTTTTCTCGCTTGAAAGATGCCCTCGCTTTCTGTCGAGGTAAATTGTGAACGTCTTGCGTTTATAAACGTGAAATAAAATCTCGCAGAGTATGTTTATAAATCATTTTAACGGAAGTGTTTGGATATCGTCATGGATGCCGCAGTAACTAATAACAATAAAAAAATAGCAATAAAGCATATAGACTATGCTTAAAACATAAGATGAGACCATAAAAATGGTGGTAAATAAAGATGCAGTAAAATAGTCCTGGTCATATTTACATGCTGGTGTTAGGAATAATGAAATAAAAATAAATAAAGGTCAATGTGCAAATTAAAGTGTTGGTACAATTTGGCGTGGTCAGGTACGTGCTGAAGCATTTTATACATTGTGTGTGAGGTGGAGGTGGAGTTACTTTATGAGTCTCGTGATGTCACTGCGCAGATGTGAACGTTCGGGTGTCCAGCCTCACTCTGCTGGGCGCGATACTCTCATCTCAGGCCCCGCTGCCTGAAGTGCAGCTCCTCCTGAAACAGTCTTCCTCTGGAAGCAGAGAGAGAGATGCTAACCCTTCTGCAGACATTAAGGGGGCAGAGGAGGCTCCGTGCTGGTTGCTGCAGGTGTGCGTGGCTCTGGTGACTCAGCCGAGAGAGGATTCCTGCTCCGACAGTGACACAGGAGGAGCAACCTCTGGCTCACTGGAGCCTTCACCGGTCCGGCTCGAGGCACTTCAGGTGAGGAGTGAACAGGGACGATTATAGAAGACAGGGTTGAGTGGATTGGGAGTTTAGCGTGTTTATTGTTTTTTTTTTTGTGTGTGTGTGTGTGTGTGTGTGTGCTCTTCAGGTCCTGGCACATCTGGTGAAGGGCTACTTCTGTCTGGCTCAGGCGTCTCTGCTGGAGTTGGGTCAGCTCAGTGCTCGCTGTCTCCGAGAACAGGACCCGTCTGTGCAGTTACATGGAGCAAAGGTGACGCTCTCTCTCGGTCTGTCTGATCACTGATGCAAATTGACCGCAAATTCCTCTCGCACCCTTAAAAATAGCATTAAAAAATTTTTTTTTTTTGCTTATAACCTTGTGTTGGATCTGGCAGCAATTTTTTTTCGCTTTAGGTGTTGCTGTTGGTTCCTCGGTAGCGTCCGATGTGGTCACATAATGTACAATAAGCTACAATATAACCACAATAGTGCAGATCTTGACCACTAGATCTCTTCCTGCTAATGGAATGAGATGCTTAAAAATCACAGATTTAAATTTTTTTAATGGAGTCCTGCAAAGAGTGCAAAAATTCCTTCATTCATTCGTTCATTCATCTTCAGCAGTACGTACTCGATCCGGAGCCAATCCCGGGAACACCATAACGAGGCGAGTGGGAAATACACCCCGAATAAGACCTGTGTAAAGATAACAAGTTTTAATTTGGCTTCATATTGGTACAATGTGAATCACTGTCTCCATCACTCATAAACAGTCTGTCTATTTCTCCACCGTTCTCTCTCGCTCCTCATTGATCCCTTTCTCACTCCGGCTCAGTAAAGCTCAAATTTTCCGTGTGTTTTTGTAGCTGTTGGAGGAACTGGGCACAGGAATCATCCAGCAGTACAGAGCTGATCCCACCACGTCTGAGAGTGTCAGTCCTGTACCGGTGAGCCAGGTAAGTTAGCACAGGAACTGTCTAGGGAAAAAAAAAAAAAAGAGACATAATGTTAGTGTTAATGAGTGTAGTGGATGTTTGGTACAGGTGGTACAGTTCTGGTCTGAGGTTCTGACCGGTCCGTTGATCGGAGCCTTACAGAATGAGCAACACCCGACGTTACAGACTAGTGCATGCGACACGCTGTCCTCCATCTTACCACAGGCCTTCAACCAGCTTCCGGTGAGTGTCTTATATTTATGGCATTTTTTTTGGCAGACGCCCTTATCCAGAGCGGCTTACATTTATCTCATTTATACAACTGAGCAATTGAGGGTTAAGAGCCTTACCCAAGGGCCCAACAGTGGTAGCTTGGCAGTGCTGGGGCTTGACCTTCTCCTGACCTTCTGATCAGTAACCCAGAGCCTTTAACCACTGAGCCACCACTGCCCCTATATTATATCTGTTAGGCAGTCCCTCCAGGATTTTGCGATCGCACAAATTAACGAACGCAAAATCAAGCAAACGCCACAACATTCGGAGGAGTTTGCAATTTTTAAAATAAATTATCACAGGTTTTTCGACATGAGTACAGCTGAAAGGTCTCATTTACCAGCAAACGTCACCGTGCAAAACAGTTTCGTGCGTTTGCAACGTCGCCAGTTCAAGTAGTTTTCCGCAAAAAAAGAAGCACTAAAAAACGTGCAAATTTTGGAGGGAAAAAAAAAAGCAGCAGCAAAATCGAGCGTTTTTTTTTTTTTTTGGCCACACCAATCACAAAAAAAACTGCTATTTGCTAATATTTAGATAATATTTATGTATTCAAAATCAAAAATCCATGTTCAAATGTTTAAACATCTCGTCTTAGTCTATCAAAACATGTTTCTTAAAATAATTTTTTTTGGTTAAAGGACTTCTTCTTGCTTGATGTAGGAAAATGGGGTCTGAATTTATACATTTAATTCATGGTATTTCTAAATATTCATATTTATATTTGAAGTATTATTATAATACAGAAGAAACCATTTGTCAGCCTCATTCTGCTGGTCATGTGGTACAACCTGTTGTGTCATATCCTATGTGGTGAACATATATAGTTAATAAAGCACAAAGTATTCAAAACAGGATCGATGAAGAAGGGTACAGAGGAAGAGTAACGCGATGGAAACCATTCATCAGCCTCAAGAATGAATTTATTTCTGTAATAAATCTTAAAATGCATTCTACTGGTCATGTACTACAGCATACATGTTACGTCAATGACGTATGTAGTGACCGAACATAGAAAAAGATTTGGGTTTCTGACTGTGTGCGTTGAATGGGTAGGCAAAGAAAAATGAATTGTGGTTAAATATCAGTAATATTTCTGTGGATAAACAAAAAGGATCAAGAATCAAATCATTAAAGTTAAGCTTAAATGATAATGTTGTGATTTTCACCTTCTTACACAACGCAGAAGTTCATATAAGTTCATATTTGTGAATTCGATTGGAGTAGTATGCGTTCTAACCGTGCTGCAACGGAAAACTCTGTGTGTGTGTGTGTGTGTGTGTGTGTTTCTGAAGGACAAGACTCAGGTTCTGTGCATCACAATATTGCTTGGGCTGACGTATAGCGAGAACTCCTTGGTGAAGGCGGCAGCGGTGAGGGCTCTTGGTGTCTACATTCTCTTCCCCTGTCTCCGAGAGGTATGATGTGTTCATTGCAACACCGAAACCTTCCTCTTCTTCACTCCAGTCAGTTAGGGATTATAGAGAAACGCGAAAAGCTCTCCGATCCCTGCTGTGAGTACAGATCTGGCTCTTCATCTGGCACTCTTCTCTGATTCTCAGGACGTGATGTTTGTGGCGGACACGGCTAATGCCATCCTCACAGTTCTAGACGATCGTTCACCCAATGTCCGCGCCAAGGCTGCCTGGTCGCTAGGCAACCTCACCGACACACTCATCGTCAACATGTAGGAGACTAATACATTTGCATACTTTTGGTATCATTTGATTTAGTCAACCGGTTTTGACGTCTGTCTTATTTATTTACTTATTCAGGGAGTCTGTTGGACTGGATTTTCAAGAGGAGCTCTCTGACATGCTGCTTCTAAAGATGCTCAGATCTGCCACCCAAGCATCCAGTGACAAGGACAGGGTATACGTAGAGCTTTATTACCGCCATCAGAAGGGGTGGAGTTTGTTTGAGAAAACATGGCTATACAAAAAAAGAATCCTGAATACCAAGGAACGGTCTAAGTCCGGAACAACGTTCTAGAAAATCAATCAGGGTTTGGTTATAGAAAAAATATCCAATACTTTGAACATCCAGCGGCGCACCATTATATACATTAATATCCATTTTTAAATATTTATTTATTACATTTTTTTAAACAAGATTTTTTTTGTAATGGTGGTGTTATTATTTTGTAGGTAAAGAGTAACGCAGTGCGATCTCTGGGGAACCTGCTGCACTTCCTACAACCAGTGCACGTGAGTAAGCCAGCATTTGTGCAGCCTCTTGATCAGGCCATGAGGGCTCTTATAGACACAGCCAGAGGAGATGCTACCATGAAGGTGCGCTGGAATGCCTGCTACGCTCTGGGCAACGCTTTCCAAAACCCTGCCTTGCCACTGGGTGAGTGTCCAGACACGTATGTTTTAGAAAATCCACAAATACTGTGCTGCATTTGAGTAATACGTCAGGGGAAATTAATGCAAATATTGCGGTATACCGAGAATTCCTGAGGAATGGGGTGGTTTTGGGAAGAATGACTTCAGCAGCTACAGTGTGTTGACACAGCTGATGAATGACTTTCATCTGGAATTTTTTAGGAAACTGTATACTGTTCCACATTTAAACAAAAAAAAAAATCTCTATTATATTTAACGCTGGTCTTAACTTGTCAAAAAGAAATACATATATAAAGATGTGGTCGTCTCAAAATACATACAGTCGATAGAAAAAGTCTTCACACCAAAATCACCCCAAAGCACGAGGCGAAATGTATTATGGTCTGATGAGGCCAAGGTACTTTTTTGGGCATAATTCTGAAAGATTTGTTTGGTGCAGAAACAAGACAGCTTATCACATGGGGCAGTGCTGGCTTGGCGGTTAAGGCTCTGGGTTACTGATAAAGCACTGCCAAGCTGCCACTGTTGGGCCCTTGAGCAAGGCCCTTAACCCTCTCGGCTCCAGGGGCGCGCTATCATGGCTGACCCTGCGCTCTGACCCCAGCTTCCTAACATGCCAGGGTATGCGAAGAAAAAATTTCATGTGCAGTAATGTATATGTGATTAATAAAGTCTCGTTATCATTATCACCATAGCCATTGCGAAGCATGGTGGTGGCAGCGTCATGCTATGAGGCTGCTTCTCTTCATCTGGGATTGGGGCTCTAGTCGAGATAGATGGGAATCATGAATAGAGCCAAATAACAATCTGTTTTGGCACAAAACCCGCAGGACGCTGTTAGACAGCTGAAGATGAAGAAAAATTTCACTTTCCAGCACGATAATGACCCAAAGCACAAATCCAGTTCAATAAAGGACGGCTTCAGAAGGATAAGATCGCCGTTTTGGAACGGTCCAGATAGAGCACTGATCTAAATCTAAATCCTTTTGAAAACCTGTGCGATGACTTGAAGAGGGCCGTGTACAGGAGATCTCCATGGAATTTGATAGATCTGGAGCATTTCTGCAAGGAAGACTGGAGAGATTTTCCCTGATCTGACATGATCGATCTTGGTTTATAATTTTTTTTTTTTTATTACAATACAAAAGCCTACAATTCTAACAGGGGTGTGTAGACTTTTTTATTTTTTATTTTATTTATTTATTTTTTTTTTACATCAGCTGTACATCTTCTGACTGAAACATGATTCCATTCCGAAGTTAAGCCCCAACCTATGAGGATTTGAGTTGTAGTGCACGTTTTGCCTGTTTACGTCTTCAGGATTGAACTTTGCCGAACTCTCAGTGGGAAAGGGTGAAAGGAGCAATGCCTCTTCGTACTTGTTGCTAAGAAACCCCAGACTCAGAATGTAGAGTCAACGGCAGAATTATTCACACCCTTCATGTAAACGAGCCCAAATGAATGTCACAACGTAGTGAGGTTAAGTAGTGAATTTTTTTTTCCTGCGAAACACTTTGGGGGGAAAAGCAGTATGTGTATGTGAACAAACTATGCTAACAGAACGGAAAACAAAAACATTTCAGATATTCAGCTTACAGTAATCTCTGTTTTAATCACGATTTCCTCAGGCACTGCCAGCTGGTCTACAGAGGCCTACTCTGCTCTCTCATCCATCGTCACGTCCTGCAAGAACTTCAAAGTCCGCATCAAATCCGCCGCCGCTCTCTCCGTCCCCGCTAAACGGGATTGCTATGGAGACGAGCATCAGTTCGCTGAAGTGTGGCGAGCCTCGGCCCGAGCTCTCGAGCATAGTGAAGAAACCCAGGATTTTCTTGAATACCGCTACTGCGCCAGCTTGCGTTCTGAGCTCTGCCACACTCTCCTTCACCTCCTGTCCCTGTGCCAAACCAGAGATCTGCCAGCCATCGGAGCGTCGCTGAGCGGCCAGTCGAGACCCGCACTGCACGGCTTCCTGGTTCATTACCTCACTGACGCTTCTTCCGTTTCTGGCCGCGAGATCATTGCTGGAGAAGACGCAGGACACCAGACGGAGCCTACAGACAGGCCGAAGTTGCTGGATCAGACCCTGATCAGACTGAAGGAGCTGGAAGGGGATATTAAAGCTGGAAGCAGGTCTGATCTTGACATGCTGATTAGATTCCTGGAGGATGTTATGAAGGCCTGCGAAGGGTTGAAGGTGTCAGATGGAATGGATATGACACAGACGAGCAACAAGTCGCCGTAGAAGCTGTTATCAGACCCGATCATGTAGACATTACATCGATAGGAATTGAAATATATTGCTGCTTTGGTGTATTTGCCATTCATGAATGCAGATTCGTAATGAAACTCGGTTTAAATAAGATGTTTAGGAAAAAAAGATCATGTTACAATATATTTACAGCTTTATTTACATTCGCCGTTCACTTTATTAGGAACACCGGTACAGCCGACCATTCATTCATGCAGTTATCCAGTCAGCCAATCACGTGACTGGAAAAATATCTACACTACATTTTTCCAGTTCTTCATGTGTCCAGTTTCTGTAGCTTCAGATTCCTCTTCTTGGCTGACGGGGGTTGAACCCGATGTGGTCTTCGGCTCCTGTAGCCCATCCACCTCAGAAAAGTTCGAAGTTGTTGTGTGTTCTGAGATGCTTTTCTGCTCACCACGGTCGTACCGAGTACTTATTTGAGTTACTTTAGCCTTCCTTTCAGATCGAACCAGTGAGAATGGCCATTCTCATTTCAAACCGCAGAGCCTGTACTTTTCTTTGTGAACTGTAGAGACTGTTGTGTGTGAAAATCCCAGGAGATCATGAGTTTCTGAAAGACTTAAACCAGTCTGTCAGTCTGGTACCAACAACCATGCCAAGGTCAAGGTCACTGGGCTCACATTTTCCCCCTCATCCTGATGTTGGATCTGAATGTATTGCCCTTTATCTGCGTGATTTATTGCATTACACTGCTGCCACATGATGACTGGCTGATTGGATAATTGCACGAACGAGCAGGTGTACAGGTGTTTCTTCTTCAAGCGTATTCAATCGCACACGCCAAGTTCGACACTGTAAATCACAGACGATTTCATGCAGCAGCCCGAACTCTGATGTTTTTTATTTCCTGCTCAGTTTTTTCCAATCTGTGTTTTCGTGTCGTGACAGTAAACCTCAGATGGAAATGCGAGGATACACTGTAAACAGCTTACCCTAAATACACCCAAGCATTTTGACTTGTCTCAATACCTGATTGACACGTACTATTAAATCCCCAACAAGAAACAATAAAGTTTTTTTTAAGTTAAGTTCGTGTTTTTGTATTTGTGTATCTGAGATGTGCAACATGACGTGAACACCAGAGGGCGATGTAGAGCTGTGAGTTTTCAAGCTTAATTAATTCCATTTGAAAACATTTTATCATGAGGAATTAAAGATAAACTGAATAAATTGTTTACCTCTCACCATTTAACAATGGGTATTAATGTTTAATGGTTTTAAGTATTCCGTGTATCTTACGTTTGTCTTATTTATTAGCATTACAAACTGTATTTGTGAAGATGTTTTAACATTTATTAGTTTATTCAGATCACATTCTGTTTTTTTTTTTATTATTTTATTCTTTTTATTATTATTATTATTTTATGTTATGCACCGCATATAATGGAAAACTCAACATGGATAAAAAGCCCATTTCGGTTAAAGCTAGAACTGAGCTGGAGAAACGGAAATTGCAGTAAAATTCCAGCGCTATGCATCACTTCATTCGGCAAAACGGTAAACAAAAAGTTCCTTTTTGTGGATTTTTTTGTTGACAACAGGCCTATACAAGGCTGGATTTTAGTCTCTGTGAAAACACCATAATATATTCACACACACACACACACACACACAAACTAAAGTTATGTATTTTTATATTAACATATCCTTAATGATGTTCTTAAATATATTTAAACAGCAATATCATTAAGACATTTTCCTTCATTTTTAAGATTTTCAACTGTGTAAAAGTTTGCGTTCCCTTAAGACAAAATTAAGAAGACAAAGAAATTTCTTGTACCCAACTGGACATTTCATGCAATGGGTTAAACAGATGTTTCTTCATTATCTCAAGTAACACAAATGGTCACATGGTGGATTCTTAAATACTGAAAATATTAATAATGAGTGCATCCAAATGATATTTTCAGCGTTTGCATGTCCCCATAGAAACCTTTTTTAGAAAGGCTCCAAACTCCCAGGTTTAATATTTGGACACCTCTCTGACACATTCCTCTTACCCTATCTGTTAAAATGTGTTCTTATATTCATTTTTAGATTTCTAACTAAACAAAATTGAGAAATATTTAATAATGATCAGATAATGATCTGTGTTGCTTTGATTTTTTGGATCTGAGACACCAATCCATTCAGAAAAACCGTATTGTAAAGATCTTATTGCATGTCCAGAATATTGTTTAATTTTCCAATGGAAAATGGAAGAAAGATGTATGTATTAGTTAAACTTTTAACGACTGCTATAGTGGGAAAAATGCTTAGTTGCTGTTTCTTTACTATAAGAGACTGCCTTTCTTGTTGATTCATTTATTCTTTACCATCTGATGCCGGATGAATTATATACGGTAAAGTCCAAAAGTCAGAGCTCACTTCCAATGACTGTTTTTATTATTAATAGTATTATTATTATTATTAGTAGTAGTAGTAGTAGTAGTTGTAGTAGTAGTAGTGGTATTATTATTATTATTATTATTATTATTATTATTAGTAGTAGTAGTAGTAGTAGTAGTAGTAGTAGTGTTATTATTATTATTATTATTATTATTATTAGTAGTAGTAGTAGTAGTAGTAGTAGTAGTAGTGTTATTATTATTATT
>JANDJT010000081.1:23372729-23382856 GCA_024331685.1 Stegophilus panzeri | reverse complement strand
TATTATTATTATTATTATTATTATTAGTAGTAGTAGTAGTAGTAGTTGTAGTAGTAGTGGTGGTATTATTATTATTAGTAGTAGTAGTAGTAGTAGTAGTAGCAGTAGTAGTAGTAGTAGTGTTATTATTATTATTATTATTATTATTATTATTATTAGTAGTAGTAGTAGTAGTTGTAGCAGTAGTAGTAGTAGTAGTGTTATTATTATTATTATTATTATTATTATTATTTTTATTAGTATTATTATTATTATTATTATTATTAGTAGTAGTAGTAGTAGTAGTAGTTGTAGTAGTTGTAGTAGTAGTGGTATTATTATTATTATTATTAGTAGTAGTAGTAGTAGTAGTTGTAGTAGTAGTGGTATTATTATTATTATATTATTATTATTATTATTACAGTAATTTACAGTTATACAGTAACTGTATTTTAGGGATTAGTTATAGTCTTCATATTAGATACTTACACAGTACGTTCGATATATACTGCATTAAACTTTATTCATTATGTCCTTTTATTATGCTATAATTGTATATCTGTATCTGTTATCTGAAAATGACCAACAAAATTACTGAGCATGAATTAATCATTTAAATTCACATCTTACTAATATATAAATAGGCAACATATTATTCATACATGTCCTGTGTAATGTTGACTGTTACAGTTTATTACTTTGGAGCAAATAAGAGTTCAATAAGTCACTATAAGAGTCTAAGCATGTTTTCCTATATTCAAAAAAAAACAAATAAACAAACAAACAAATAAACAAACAAAACAAATAAAGAGCACTGTATTGTATTGTGGTTGGCGGAAAAGCCTGAACACAAATACGCTGCATAACAGACTTAAAACAAAGTGTTTATTGAGCATTACTACAACTATAAATGGAATTATTGTTCATTACAGTAACGGCAGCTTGTCTGTATGAGCAGGTGTAGCAGAGACCCACTATACAGTACTCTATATATCAGCCTTGTTAATCTTTATAACGCTATACATTTTAAATTCTATTGAAATATCGATCACTCTTTTTCTGCCTTCTTAAATAATGCTTCTCACTAATATATAGTGGTGTCCAAAAATCTGAGCCCACTAGTGAAATTCTTTCTATTTTTCATTCTTTTCAAAATGAATACAAATTTTCATTAGCAATCATATTATTCGCAACCGTTTCTCTATAAGAAAATTCATAAAAATCTGAAATTTATGTCCATCAAAGTGTCGTTGTGTCTGATATATTTGAATATTTCCCAGATTTTCAATGTAGTCCCAGACTTTGAACTCCACTGTATGTGTCTTTTTTTAAAGAGGCCATAAGTTCACTTCTTTAGTTTCTGTGTAATGAGATTCTGGACTGCAAGAAGGAAAACAATGCCTGAAATCCCTGCTGATAGCAAAGCAGCAATAAACTTAGACTTGCAGGCTCAGTAGGCAACAAGGAAGTTGTGAAGATTACAGAACTGTTGTGGGGGGGTTTTTTTTTGGCAGAAGGGCATATAAAACTACTCAGACACTTGTTTTGGCAGGTTCAGCTCTTATAGTGTTAAAGGTGGTGCGCTGGAACTCTGTCCTCTGAGAACTCATGTTCACTGAGGTGTGAAAGAGAAAAGCAGGGTGATGAGCATCGAGGAGAGGAAGATGAGGGGAAAACGTGTGATCGAGCTGAAGGACGGATCAGGCAAGCGTGAGGGTCAGAGAGAGCAGTAGAGGGGCAGAGTCCATACGTCTATAACGATGGGGTGGGGTGATGAAGGGAACGCTGAATCAGGCATGTCCCTGGGCAATCATCCCCATCCTCCTATCCTCGTGGGTGGGTGAGTCGGCAGACATTGTTTCCATGTTTAAGAAAAGACTTAAGAAATCATGATGTGCACTGATACTGTGTAAGCAGTGGCCCATACATGGCTAGCGCCATTGTTGTCACTTTAAAGTGACAGATCTTAAAATGGCTAACGACACTGTAGCAAACGTTTAAACGTTATAAACTGAGAATTAAAACCAAAATGATCAGAACAGCTTATCAGAATACTTCAAATGTGGACGAAGCCATCAGCTATGATATACTGTATGAATAAATAACAAGAAACAGTAAGGGCGCATACATGACATACCTATTTGGTGAAGTGCGTTACTTATGAAACAGTCAATTAACCTGAGTTACTGTTTAGCCAAATGAAAATGCCTATTGTAAGAACCTTCTCACAGGGGAGAAATTGAAGGCAATGAGAAGAAGAAAAGATGGTGAGAGGAAGGGTTTGTGTGAAATGGAAATTAAAATCAACTCCCTTTAAACTACTGCAGAATAAATAAAGTTCTCTTGGAAATTACATGTATACAGTACAAACATCTACCACAACATACTGATGGTAGAATGGTGGAAACTAACAAACTCCATGTACTCTCATTACATGATCACTGTAACAGTGGTTGTTTTTGTGTGTGTGTGTGTGTGTGTGTGTGTTGAGTATAACTAAATCCTAGTACTTTGACTATTACTTAAGCTTTTTGAAATAGAACATTCAACTTCACTACCTTCACTATTTGTGAGTCAATTTCCAATCAAAACAAAGTAGTTTCCTGACCAAAATCTACATTTCAAGTTCCAAATATTTAGCATATTTATAATAACTGTCTGAGACAGTGGAGACAAATGAGCGATCACCTGACCCAATTGATCAGCTAATGGACCTTCATGATAGTGATCTGCCAAATCCTGTGGATTTGAGATTTCACAGCTAAACATCCAACCCGTTCTGAAATGTACAGGCAAGCCGTGAGCTAGCTAGCTGCGTGAGTGAGCTACATTAGCTAGCCGGATCTTTTAATGCTTTACAATATCAAAATTCTGCAATAAACTTAAGATGTCACTTCAATGTGTTAAATACTATATATCTAAGTGCTGCTACAGCCTATAGGATTAGGTGTAAGGGGCATCTCTGCTACATCCTGTAGCTAACTATGTAGCTAAAACCATGTACAAACTAACATTAGCTAGCTAGCTAAGGAAACAAACATGCAACTGAAACCACAACAGCATTTGGCTAGTTATTTAGTTTGGCTAGATACATTTCTGGTTTCAGTTGCATGTGTGTTTCCTTAGCTAGCTAGCTAATGTTAATTTGTACATGTTTTTATCTACATTTCTTCATATACTGTTGATAATGGAGGTGTTGTTGACTTCGGCATAGCTCACTTGGTTAGCTAACATCCTCACAAATGGAATGTTTTCAGATTAGTTGTGTCAACTGAAAAAGAGAGAAAAAAAAAAATCATTTGCAAAGGAATTACTCCAGACGACTTATTTAGTCTTACTTGAGTCATTTTCTTGATTGCTGCTTTTACTTTTTACGTCAGTGTGTTTTTTTGTACTCTTTCCAGCACTGCATACTGACACGGTGTCTGATCACGTGAAATGACTCAAATAATTCCTCTCTTTCCTTTATGGTCTTTTCTTTTATAGTTCCTTCCCCAACCCAGAGCAGGAACTGCGAAATCTCACACTGTTAGTCATAATTGTTGAGCTATCCTTCTGGTCTTTACTATGCCATAAAATCATAGCACACTGTCATCACATTTTAGTATAACAGGTTTGCTCAGTGTCATTGCACTTGGACAAACAATGCATGCTTGATACATAACCACGCTACTGATATTTTCATGCCTGGTGCTTTGTGACAGGAATTTTTATTAGTTTGTTGAAGAGACAGTGTAATGGACCAATGTGTGTCCATTAAACTGTAAACAATTTCTGCCATTTCTACAATACAATTCTTTATTCTAAACAGCACGATAGTTTAAGCATGTTTTATAGTTCAGTACTCTAGTCTGCCTGGTACTGTATTCTGGGAAAATAGTTCTGGCACTGGGAGATTATACGTTATCAAAGCGAGTAACTGAATAGCTACTGCTGTGTCTGTGTTATAATAATGCATTGCAATATACAGCATCGTTCACTTTACTGTAAAACCGAGTTGCTTTGTTTTTAAAACTGAAGCAGCAAAGGATGCTAATGGAAGCTAGCAGAAAAGGCAGCTAGCTAATTGGCGGCTAATATTCTTCTAATATTTTATCATTCTTTTATCAAGTTTTGATAAAAGCCACAACAACAACACCAACATAGCTTTTTCTATTATTTTATCAACACAAGATAAGTGCAAGGTTTGGACTAGAGATAAAGCAAGGTGATGCTAAGTAACTTAGCCTAGCTAGGAAGCTGATTTCTGCTAGCTCGCATGATATTTTATTTACACACACATAAAAAACAAAGCGTTTTATTCCTTTTAGCTTTAACTTGATTGTTAATTTTAACAAGCTCTTAATGTGCAATTTATTTACATTACATTTTTATCAGATTCTTTTTTTTTTTTTTTTTTTTAGGATTGTTGAAATTTTGGCAGTAAAAGATCTGAAGCATTAGATTGTTCTGTCTTATTTAAATGTACAGTCCAATATCAGATTTCTGTAAACAAACATTGCACTACAAATGCTGCAAATGTTATCCACAGTAACTACCTGGAACTCTGCTGCCAGTAAAATACTGTAAATTTACAAGGTAATTTTTGTTGTTGTTGATTATTCAGTTATTCTTTACTATCTGATGACTGATGAATAATAAAGTATACACAGCAAAGTACAAAATTTAGAGCTCACAACCAAGATCTCCTTTTATTTGATCAGATCACATAATGGTGTCAAATGATATGTCTCCAAAAATATGTTGACTTTCATCTTTATTAATATAAAATAATATGTAATCATAAATACCCAGGCCAACAAATACTCAGGAAAATAAATAATCAGGATGATAGAGACACAATAAATACACCGGAGAATAAATACGCAGAACAATTACTTCATAGAAAAAAAAATGAGACTCGGGACAATTAATACTTAAGACGATAAATACACAGGATAAAAAAATACTCAGAATCATAAATAAACAGAGCAATAAATGCACAGGACGGTCAACACACAGGACGATAAGTATACAGGATAAAAATACGCAAGAAAATACAAATTCAGGACAATAAATGTTAAAGACAGTGCATACTAACTAGAGAGGACAACAGACAAGTACAGGATGGAAGAAACCTGTGCAAACAATTGTCTGTAAACTGTAGACTCTACCTTATTATGCAGTATTAAGACAGTAGAGCAGTAATATAAGATGTAAAAACAATGGATGTGGGAAAACACACACACACACACACACACACACACACACACACACACATATATATATATATATGTACAAAAGTACAAACCTTTGTTCAATACAGAAGATAAAATAGTTAAGATTGGCATTAGGCCTTATGGGAATGGTACTGCCAGGTTTATATGTGTAATGTACCAAAAAAGATAAAGTATTGATTAAAATAGTGGATAAAATAGCGTGGGTAGGTGTGTGTAGAATAAGAGAGAAGTGTGGCACCCTTTTCGATTAAGTTAAATATTTCTGGCCAATTATGTCTCAACCATCATGAATGAATTACCAGTAGAGCCTGATCCTGCCAGATTATGCATTAAGTGAACCGAAATTAACTCTAATCTAACTTTTGCTCAGTATATCTATTATAGTTTAGACAGGAAGATTTGTTTAGGGACACAAGCATAGGATTTTGCCATTATGCCATCTTATTTACCTTATGTACCTGAAGGAAAAAGAAATTTAACAAATCATTTATCCAGCACCGTTACGCTCCGCTGGTCCTTTCGCAATGAGCTTAGTTTCACATCCTGGAAAAAAAAAAAATGTAATTTTGTTCAGTTTGGTATTAACTACTGTTAATCATTGAGCATCAACTTCTCGCTGCCAGAATATGTGAGAAAGGTAAGACGAGCAGTCTATCACGGCGATATATCCGTGTCAATAAGTGATGAATCTAAAAGAGTCCAAATGACGCTTCTGTTTGAATGTCAGCAGAAAATATTCAGCTCTGGATGAGATGTGGTCTAATAATAATTCCTCTCCAGCTTGTATTGTTAATAGTGGATCTCTAACTTATTACTAAATCGAAATAAAATAGAACATTTAATCAGGGAATGTTTCTGAGTAACAAATGATTTCGGTTCTCTGTAAGGATTTGGTAATTTATTGTCTATAACCGTGGCACATTAATTAGCCTAAATATTAGATTTATTTATTTTTTTTGTATCATGATTGATTTAAGTCCTAAGGTTATTATTTTATTTTGTATGTATGGCAATGTGTAACTAATTCTTAACCACGAGTGTGTGTGGGCTACATACGATTAAAACTGAACAGACTGTACTGCAGTTTTTAAATTGAACTTTCACATTCACTAAAGCGCTAAGCTTAGGTAGTTTTGACATTATACATTAAATCGGTGTTGTTGTTATTATTGTTGTTGTTTATAACCGAAATCATTTGGCTATTAGTAATATTTTTACTCTGCTTCCTTATTTTATTACCTATTTAATTTCTCGAGTAATTTACAGTAGGCTTGTGTTATTTTATCTGTTAGGTTTATACACGTATGTAAAACATACTGGAAATGCTATATCTAGAAAGAAATAATGTTGATTAAAAACAATGACTAAATAAAGAAAGTAGAATTCAAAACGTGTTTCTCAGTGTGTGTAATTTTACTATTTTGCTTCTTGTTCTCCTTCTTTTTCTTCTACTTCTTCTTCTTCTTCTTCTTCCTCTTATTATTATTATTATTATTTGTAGTAGTAGTATTAATGTTGTTATTATTACAAATGTTTACATTTAAAGGTATGTATCAAAATATATTTATTACATTTCAGTACTATAGTGTAATATTTGTTTTATTCAACATTTTCTTCTTACTGCAAAAAAAAAAAGAAAAAAAAAAGACGTCATCTTGATCAGGGGGGTTCTCAGCCTTTTTGCAGTCAGGAACTTCTTTAAGTGTAAAAGAAAAAATATCTACTGACCCCCTCGGTATAGATTCATGAACACAAATCATTATTTGAACGTGTATGATAATAAGTTTGGCGTTTTATTAGATCTACTCACTCAGTGTCGATCACTTCCGGTAGCCGTTTTATCCAAGTCTGGGTCGCAGTGGATCTGGCATCTATCCCAGGAACTGAGCTGGCAGTTCATCTCAGGACACCTTGCACACACGTTCACGTCTAGGAGCAATTTATCGTAGCCAATCCGCTTACTGCTATGTTATGAGGAGGTTGGAGGAAACCAGAGAACCTGGAGGAAATCCATGGAGACACGAGGAGAGCATAGACACGGACAGTAACCTGAGCTCAGGTTATTACTGAATATACAGTATGCCTGTTATTAAAGTATTATATGGATTATGGTACAATTGTGCCAATGTTGCTTTACGATTACATTTTGCATTTATGGCATTGGGCAGATGTGTTTATCCAGAGCGACTTACAGAAGTGCTTTGCTGTCTCAATTTAAAAAACAGCGACACATACTCATGATAGGTCACCTGGTCAGGGACAAGGCCTTTATATATANNNTATATATTTCTGATCAAACTGATTTCCCTAATATACACTATATGGCCAAAAATTTGTGGACACCTGTCCATCACAGCCATACGTCCTTGTCGAACATCACATTCCAGATTTGTTCACCCATTTGCCGGATTTGTGTTCGTTCAAGAGCATTAGTGCATTAGTGAAATCAGTCACTGATGTCGAGGAGGTCTGGGGTACGTTCAAGTTCATCCCAAAGGTGTTCAGTGGGGTTGAGGTCAGAGATCTGTGCAGGAAACTCGAGTTCTTCCACTCCATCCTTGGCGAACCGTGTCTTCATACAGCTCACTTTGTGCACAGGGGCGTTGTCATACTGGTACAGTGTTTGAGCCAGTGATTTTTCTACAGCAAGCAAATTAATTGCGAGCTTCGAACTTTTTGCGAGAACCACTTATGGGTGTGATGGAGAGTGATGTTCACAAACTTTTGGCCATAGTGGGTAAATAGGTCTGCTATGCATTAGAATCAGAGCAGAAGTAGCAGTGGAGTGAGGATGGAGTATTTGTGCATTTGTGTTAGCGGTAGCCCCGCCCACAACACAAGGTGCGCCGCCCCCTCGGCAGGTGCGTTATCACACCACGGTGCGGTCTCGTGGTCGAGTACAATCCAAAGCAGTCTTCCTCAGCTCTTCTCTGCTCAGCTTAGCCGCATTTCCCCGAGCTGAGAGGACCTCCTCGCCACCGGCTTCATGTTTGCTGACATGGTGTCGCAGTTGACGTCTCTTCAGCAGGAGTTACTGAGCGCCTTGTTGGACTCGGGACTGACCAAGGATGAGCTCGTGCAGGCGCTGCACGACCTAGAGCCGCGTCCGCCCGGCTTCCCTATCAAAACCGAGAAGCCCTTATCCCCAGCCAGCGCTAACGGTGCCAGCGATACGGAGTCCAAGCCGGTGTATATGACCCTGCAAGCCAGAGGGAGTAAAGGGTCCGGGGACGAAGGCTCAGAGTCCGGGGAGGACTTCGACACGCCGCCCATCCTCAGAGAACTGCAGGCGCTAAACACCGAGGAGGCTAACGAGCAGCGCGCCATGGTGGAGCGCTTGCTGGCGTGAGCGCGCACTCACCTCACCACACCTCACCTCACCACACACACACACACACACACTACACACACACCTCACATCAGCTCTCTGACAGAAAGCTACACAGCTACAAACACCAAATAACGACTTCTCTACTACTTACTTACCTACTTATTTATTTACTTACTTGGGTAACACTTGAACTTAAGGAACACGCGTAAATGTTATTCGCGTAAATGTTTATTCACCGTGTATTCGCCTTTATTGCTACATATCTAGACAAAAATGATTCATTTTTGCATTATCAGTTGTGATAATACACTTGTACAATACACTTGATTCGTTATTAAAGGAATTAATAGCCTAAATATTTAGTTAAGACCCAATAAAAGTCGAATAAATCACTAATACTCTCATATATATTTTATATTAGAGAGAGAAGTAGAGTTGTAGTTATCACTAAAGACTAAAAAAAGCAAGACATTTAACAAACAAAACAAACAAACAAATAAATAAATAAAAACAACCAGTCAACTGATGCTATCTAGAACCTAAAAATCGACAATGAAGAATAATAAGATGTGAATTTAGGTTATTAATTCATGTTCGGTAGCTTGTAGGCTTTTAATAAAAATGTTTATTGAGAACAATCAGAGCTAATAATGCAAGTTATTAGACACTAGTTACAGACATGAAGGTATAACGAGCATAGTTACCTCAAAATAGTAAAGACTTACGCTAGTAGTAGGCCTATCATGATTGAATGTGTAATAAACACAAACCATGTAATAAACATAAACCATAAAGTACCATAGTAAAATCATGGTAGTATCATGGTCCAGACTTTGATAACCGTGTTATTATGTGTCATAAAGTGAAATCGTAGTAACACAGTAAAGCAATAAAGAATAGCGAGTTTTCATAATGCTGAATTAACTCTATTTTTATCTTACACTATGAATTCAACTACAGAATAGTGTTGAATTTACGTCAGTGTCTAACCGATTAAGTCTTACAGTGTTAAATTGGCAGATTCACCAAATCTCGTTAAATTGACACATACAGTGTATAGTTATTACTTTAAAAATATGAATTCATTAGTTTATTTAACTCTAATGAACTCTTACAGCGTTCGCAAGTGTCTGTTAACGCTGTACGAGGTTACTGTTTTCTATCTACACGACTACACTGGGAATATTTTAGTTTTATGAAATGTTTTTCTGCTTTATTTGCTTGGTATAGACTGGGCGATATGACACAAATATCATGTCACGATTCGTGAAGGCAGTTTCTGCCGTTTGGTGATATATAGGTTTGCTTACAAACTGACAGTGGTGTTGCGTTTTAAAGGAAACTGTTAAAAAATAATATATGAGTTCATTATTAACAAAGAGTAATTATTAATATTTACAATTACCACATACAGTTTTACACTCAGGTCTCCTTTAGTGAACAGTGGATTAGTTCGACAAACAGACTTCATATAAAAACCATAATGAACTTTCTTTTACTTTCACACTATCTGTCGTTAATCAGATGAGGACGGGTTCCCTTCTGAGTCCGGTTCCTCTCAAGGTTTCTTCCTCATATCATCTCAGGGAGTTTTTCCT
>JANDJT010000081.1:23358052-23370389 GCA_024331685.1 Stegophilus panzeri | reverse complement strand
ATTCATAACATTTCCAGTCGACTGGAACTTCTTAATTATTGCCCTGATGGTGGAAATGGGCATTTTCAATGCTTGTGTTATTTTCTTATAGACACTTCCCATGTTGTGAAGCTCAACAACCTTTTGCCGCACATCACAGCTACATTCCTTGCTCTTAAAAATGTAAAATATCAGAGGGAATATACTTCAAATATATTTTCTCATTTGAATTCATAGGGGTGCCAATAATTGTTGCACACCTATAGTTAACAAAGATGTATTTTATTTTTGGACAACCCCATGTTGTGTTTGCAATTGTTTGATATCCATGAGAGCAGAGTATTTCTGTGAATTTTTTTTTTAACAAAATTTGAAATATCAATTTATGCTGAAAGAATAATTAACAGTGTGTAGTAATGTAATCTGAAATAAAACGACCTGTAGGCGTATACATCGTAATACACCTTATATCATCTTATAGACTATAGTTATTGTAGTGTAAATTAACAATATTATTAACAGCAACACAAATAAATATGTAATAAATACTTATAACGCTTATTTGTAGTAGGATGTGCTCATGTACTAATACATCGTCCTGTACATTTGTATATGTTGTATATGTAATATTTTCAGAATAAAAGAAAAACGAATAGATTTTAGGCATTATAGATTATTGGCTAAAAATTTCTTAAGCACAGCTCTAAAGCAAAGCGTAATAATAAACTGTTCCCTGTACGCTGTATCTTAATATTTTCTGTAGCATATAACAATGCAATAATAATAATAATCATCATCATCATCATCAATGCAATGTCATTATTATTATTATTATTATTAGCAGTAGTATTATTAGTATTATTTGTGATAGTAGTAGTATTCCTATTATCACTGAAATCGTTTGCTCTGTGTTGGATGGCAGTGAGGATCCGTGGCGCGCAGCCCGCACTATTAAAGGCTACATGCAGCAGCACAACATTCCTCAGCGTGAGGTGGTGGACGTGACAGGACTGAATCAGTCTCACCTCTCGCAGCACCTGAACAAAGGAACGCCCATGAAAACAACCAAACGAGCCTCGCTCTACGCCTGGTATGTCCAGAAACAACGAGAGATTGACCGGCGTAAGTCAGCCATTATCCTTATTATGCTTTAAAATGGTGGCCATACTGAGCAAGTTCTATAAAGTCTTTGTATGTTTTCTATATTATATTATATTATATTGAAAATTCCCATATAATGTGTGATATAATATATAATCATACAATTTTACTAGAATGTACTTTATTATTTCTTGTTGTTTGATCCAAAGCACATACACAGCAAAATCCCCAGTGTTGATTTAACACCCACAGTGTTTATATAAGTCCATTGGACTCAAATAAACACTCTGGGTGTTAATTCAACACTAGGGATTTTACCGTGTAACAACGTTAACGTCCTACCTTGATATATATCACGTCTTATTTTCACAGAGTTTGACCGTGTTCAGGGCTCCAGTGACTCGGGCAGTCAGGATCAGGTCCTGTTTTTTTTCCCAGAATTCCACCACAGCGGGCAGAACGCGGGCTCAGCGTCAGGGACGCTCGCGGACGAAGGCGTGCCGGGTTCAAAAAGACTGAGGCGGAACCGCTTCAAATGGGGCCCGGCGTCTCAGGAGATCTTGTACAAGGCCTACGACAGGCAGAAGAACCCCAGCAAAGAGGAGAGAGAAGCGCTGGTGGAGGAATGCAACAGGTACAAGTCCATTTCCTGTCGAATATCTACATATATATATATATATATCAGATCCCAAGTCCGAGAGTGCATAATTGCCCGTGCTCTCTGGCTGGAAGGGATCACTGACTCCTCGACGGGTGTCTGTGAGGTCAGTTAGTTAGCGCTTTAGTTAGCTGGGTGTGTTCAGCTGCTCTGTGAGCTGGCATGGAGAGCGGTTCGAAAACTAGCTGCATGTGTCTCAGAGGAGGATAGACGTCATCCTCTGCATATAGTAACTGTCATGTGATGGGGGGAGTAATTAAAATAAAATAAATGAAAGCTAATAAGCAAAATATTCATTAAGAACCCGATGAGGATTTATGTGGGTTTTTTTTCACCTCAGGGCTGAGTGTGTACAGAGGGGTGTGTCACCCTCTAAAGCTCACGGTCTCGGCTCTAACCTGGTCACAGAAGTTCGCGTCTATAACTGGTTCGCTAACCGGCGCAAAGAAGAAGCTTTCCGACAGAAGCTGGCTATGGACACGTATCCCGTTCACAGCCTGAACCCCTTACTGCCTTCCACACACAGCCAGCACCATCACAGCAGCCCAGATACGAGTAAGATTCACCTACACGGTCACGCTCACTGTGTCTTTATTTATTTATTTATTTGTTTATTTATTGCAAGAGGAGACAGTACACATGACATTTTTAATTGATTTTAATTTCAAATTCACTTTCAAACCAAATAGCATCAATATGTTTTCTTTAAGATGTTTACAACATTACATCTTGGACCCCCCCCCCCGAATTAAAGAAATGGACTGACTGACGGACAAAGACAAAAGGAACGCACTCAAAAAGCACATTTACTCAGCTCAGGAATTATTGAAATTATTGGCACCCTTAGTTAAAATAGATATATACACTGTATACACTCTATATGGGATATGCATGATTCAGACACACACACACATTGAGACATTCAAGCACGCCGAGGCTCAACTTAGCATTGCGAGTCCATCTAC
Organism: Stegophilus panzeri; assembly: GCA_024331685.1. Taxonomy (NCBI): domain Eukaryota; kingdom Metazoa; phylum Chordata; class Actinopteri; order Siluriformes; family Trichomycteridae; genus Stegophilus; species Stegophilus panzeri. Next base: position 23,367,686 of record JANDJT010000081.1, on the reverse strand, counting down.
TAGCATGTTTTTGTGAGGTGGGAGGAAACCTGGAGTGAGAACCAGAGTGTTTGTAAATTTACTTCAATAAAATATTCGATTTTTTTTTTCAGCGTGAGTTAATTAACCACAAAGACATTTTTACTCTTTTTACCCAAGGGTGCAAATAATTCTCGAGCTGAATGTATTACCTAACGGAGGGTAAAATTAGAAATCCGAAAGGGGAAAGCAAATGAGCCAGAGAGTGCACTGAACGGTGTGTGTATGGGTGTCTGTGTGTTTTCTTTCAAAATTCCTCTCTTGGTTAACACACAAAGCCACACCTTTAGACGCCTTTAACAGCGGAACACATAAAAGTCTTGCCTCATGCTTGGGGTCAGACTTCGGTTAACTCGGGAATCAGGGCTTGGCAGATATGAGTCAGCACACACACACACTCACACACACACACTCACTCACACTCACTCACACACACTCACACACACACACACACACACAAATCAATCACTTCAAGAAACAGTTTTAGGAATCTTTCAACTCTCAACATTCAGTGAGTTCTTATATGTGTATACAAAGTGTTATGTATACCTTCTACGTCTCTACAGCTGTGACATACGGCCAATTTCGTTAAATGTTTGCGGTTGGATTGTGCGTTACGTCAGAAGTGTGTGAGTCCGAGGCCTGTGTGTTTACTTGTACTGTGTATTCTGCAGCGATCTTAGATTGTGCGTTTGTGTGGACAACTGATTAGAGAAAAGGAAATAACGTCCGTCAGAGTTGATTCAGAAGTATCACGAGATATTTCACGAGAGAACGTTTAAAAGATAGAACAGAGAGAAACTGAAAGTAAGCTTAAGAACGGTTGGAACTGACATGTCGGTATGTTTGTTTAGTAGCGACTCTTATTGATTAGCTGATAGTAAAGTATGTAACGTACGTAAGGTCAGATACATTGGACCATTGTCTGTGTAGCTGAAACATTTCCTCTTCCTCTTGTTCACTCTTGTTGAAAAATACATCCAAATTTTGGTTAGTTGTTCTATTTTAATCTGATTGTTTGTTCTTTCTGTTCAGCGCCATTCGGTTTTGCGAAAGTATAAATGATCCGTCTTTACGTCTCTCAACGCAGAACTCAGATACAGCCAACAGGGATCCAGTGATGTCACTTCCTCAACGAACATCAGTCACCATGGCAACAGCCACTCGGTGTTACAGCAGGTGTCTCCACCTGGCCTGGACCCCTGTCACAGCTTATTGTCCCCTGAAGCCAAGATGGTGAGTCATTGTATAGCGTGATTGTGATTGTATAATACACTAAACACTAAAATACAGCAAGTCTAAGCCTCTCTGTCCACTCATGTACACATCTCGCCACAACTATCAGAATCTTGTCGATTAGCTGCGCACATACAGGTTTTTATTCAGGTTGAAAACAAACTTTTAAATACCGTGACAAGCTTTTGTTCAGAGTAATATACACCGATCAGCCATAACATTAAAACCACCTGCGTAATATTGCGTAGGTCCGCCTTGTACCACCAAAACAGCTCTGACCCGTCGAGGCATGGACTCCACAAGTCCTCTGAAGGTGTGCTGTGGTATCTGGCACCAACAAGTTATCAACAGATCCTGTAAGTCCTGTAAGTTGCGAGGTGGGGCCTCCGTGGATCGGACTTGTTTGTCCAGCACATCCAACAGACACTCGATCGGATTGAGATCTTTGTCATGTTCCTCAAACCGTTCCTGAACAATTTTTGCAGTGTTGCAGCTCACATTATCCTGCTGAAAGAGCACCATTGCCATTAGGGAATACTGTTACCATTAAGGAGTGTACTTGGTCTGCAACAATGTTTAGGTAGGTGGTACGTGTCAAAGTAACATCCACGTGAATGCAGGACCCAAGGTTTCCCAGCAGAACATCGCCCAGAGCATCACACTTCCTCCGCCAGCTCACCTTCTTCACATTGTGCATCATGGTGCCCATTTTTCCTGCTTCCAACACATCCAACACTTTGAGAACTGACTGTTCACTTGCTGCCTAATATATCCCACCCCTTGACAAGTGCCAATGTAATGAGATAATCAACTCGAGTTATTCACGTCACCTGTCAGTGGTTTTAATGTTATGGCTTATTGGTATATATCGTCACTAAATTAAAAGATCATGGCATTCGCGCTTTTTTTTTTCTTCACCGCATTTCCCAAACACCAGAAACCTACAGGAAATCTTTGTTCAGTTCATTTTAAATTAAAACTTTTTGTTGTACCTTGTACCTCATTTTTTTACCCAGTCTCTACCCCCAGGATGAGACACAGAAACAAAGGCGTATGCGTTTGTTTGTAGTTATTTTACTGTTAGAACAAACCTGGATTTGGTGACATTCCACAACATTAATAATTACACATGGACCAAAAAAAACAATGACATGTTCTTCTTTAATAAATACAAATTATAATCAGCAAATCGTCATGGATTATAAATGGAATAAAAGCCTTCGTACATGCTATTATAGAGTAGAAAATAATCAGCTATGTGGTTTTGGTAACAGTAACTCCGCTTCTGATCCATCCTGTCCTTGATTGTTTTCCTAGAACAGCAGCATGCCATGTTCTACTGTATTCCTTACATAGTCAAGAAATAAATGTTTTGCGTACATCCCATCTGCAGGACCTCCTATACAACGAATATCAACATTCGGTTTCGCAAGCGTACGATGCGTATCAATGTATCACACCAAGTCATTTAACCACGCCCACTTCTAACACCATGCTAGTTGACTATGACTGATATGCAAAAATTATTGTAACTATTTTTTAGACATATTGAACCCAGCTAACAATAAGGACATATGCTCAGGCTTGCATGTGGCCGTGTGGTCATGTGGTATTTTCAACTGTAGGCCTGTGTCTACTCTGTGTATAGGATTTGCTCATATGATTTGCCAAGAGCGATCATACGAGCAGTAAAACTTATTTCTGAGAAAATGCCATGTGTCTTGTTCCGCGTACCGCAGCATGAACTGGACTACGGACAATAGTGTGTGAGAACAGCTTTATGGCTGGTGAATGAGCCATGACTCTGATGAACATGACTCACTGCTGTTTTTCCTGACCTCAAACTGCTCTTCCTCAAATACACACTTAAGCCCAGTGTGTGAAGATACACAGAGTATTTGTTCTGTGAGAACCCAAGCATTATTCTGGTCTTCTATGTATTTACTTTGTTTGTGGGTGTGTGTATGTGTGCGTGTGTCCAGATTTCGGCCTCGGGTGGAGTCTTGCCCCCTGTGAGCACTCTGACTAACATCCACAGTCTGTCCCAGTCCTCTCACCATCACCAGCAGGCCCAGAGTCTCATCATGACCCTCGCTGCTCAGAGTCAGTGTTGCACCACTTCACCTCTGATTCATCACCATGTTTATTGACTTTTCATTGTGGCACTGAGCTTTGACTCTTGTTGAGCTATTAATAGACAGTAGTCATATGTTAATATTTAATAGGCATACATTTTAATAGGCATTAATATTTAACCTTCCTCTCATTATAAAGGGCAGGATCTATGAATATATGCATGGATATGCAATCTGGAAACGCTCCACACCAACCCTGTCTCGAAAAAAAACATTCGCATGCAAGTTATTTGCAGCACTTTCTATAAAATGAATTGAAATGTTCTGTTGCTCTACTACTACGTTGTTTGAATACAATCGATATGTAATAAATAATTTTACCTCCTTTTTCAACATATTAGGTATTGCCCACTTCAAGTGTAAGTCTCATTATTCTCTGTAGCCGAAAGAATACACCACTCCTGCATTACTAATTCTTTCATGGAATTAAATTTGTGCCAAAAGTATTGAAAGAAACTTTTCAAGAAACGAACACACAAAAAAACCCCACTCTGAAACTGAAAACAGTGAACTGAACACGGTCTTGAAATAAACAGCGTTCTTTGTTAACAGTTTCCTAAGCTTCGTTTGTCGCTAATCACGGTTTGCGAATGCGCTGTGAGAGTTTTCGTTTACGCTCCACAAGTTTACGGTTACCATTCTGGCACAAATCTTGCATGTGGGTGGGGCTTAACAGCAATTTACTCTCATTGGCTAGTGAGATTTGGATGGACAGCTCCCTGACCAAGAAGTAGAGGGTTCAGTGTTGTGAATTTTGGAGAGCGTTCTGGATACGGTTCTCTGTATAGTTATATTGTTTGCACTTTGTAGTGGAAAACACTTACTTACTTAGTCGGTATATTAGTTCATAATGTGTATTTGAGGTTTGGGTAAGTCTCATATGACAATTTTTTCAAGATGAGTTCTCAGAAGCGGCACGGAGCGTTGTCGTCATCATCATCATCATCATCATCATCATCATCAGCTGGACGCTCAAGCTGTTGCTCCAAATCTCACTAGTCAATGAGAGTAAATCACTGTTAAGCCCCGACCACACGTGAGATTTGTGCCAGAATGGCGAACATAAACTTTCATTATTTGAAGACCGTGTAAAATTTTTTCCACTGAGTTCACTGTTTTCTGTTTCAGAGTGTTTTTCTTCTTTCTCATTGTTTATTTTTGTTTGTCTCTTGAAAAATTACATTCAATACTTTTGGCACAAATTCAATCCTATATTCTTTAGGAATATTCTTTATGCTACAGAGACTATAGAGACTTTCCACGTTTTGAAAATACCCATGTTACCGTACCACGTTACAGGCTGTCCTCCTGCCTTCCTAAATCGCTAAACTGTTACTTAATTTGCTCGCATTTGTCTCAAGTAGACATAAAGAGGATTTCAGTATTGCTATGCTTCACGGTGGATTTATTAATACGACAATGCTTTTGAATTCTCGATTCTGATTGGTCAGAATTTTCTATAACAGAAGCTTCGGCTGCACGGCAAATCACAGGTTTACATTAATGCGCTCGTTCTAATACATTATAGTTCCTATGGTAACAGCTCATTCACAGTTACTTGTACGGTGGACGCTCAACATAATTGTTTCACAATAAACAGATTTTAAAAACGTGTTGTTGTTTACCAAAGCATAATCGCTGATATGATAAGGAGATGTTTATTTAACATTTATGGAAGGAGTCTCCAGTGTCAGTACTGTGTGTCAGGTCAAAAGCGCGAACGCTTTGTGGTTTCTTTTTCAACGAGCTGCAGTTTTTGTCGCTTTTTTCAAAAGAAATCGAAGGAACGACCGCTTATAGCTGTTGTAATAAAACAATAACAGGAACAAACTTGTTTTGTGAACGTTCTACAACGTTAAAATCATAAACAGATAAAAGTTATGATGTGTCATTTTTTAAACAAAGTTAAATGATCATCTTTGGCAAATTACTGTGGTATAATAAGAGTAAACACTTCATCAAATGCTGTTCATAGGAAAATAATCCGCTTTGTGTCAGGCTGCATCATCAACTGCTCCCAAGTTAGTTAGCTAGCTAGCTTCCATAGCTACCAACCGTTCTGGTTCTTTTAGTCACAGAAGTTATGAGTAAAATCATATGTGACTGCTCCAAATCTGTATAATTTCATGACATCACTACTCATACATCAGACTTCCCAAATCGCTGTTATACAGACGTCCTATCTCTGGAAGTCACCATACAAGAGGAGTTTTTGAGTTCAGGGATACTTAAAAGAACACTACACTATTTGCAGTGCGATGCTATGTAATCTGACACGTACAATAACAGCACCACCTTTCTCCCTCAGGCCTGAGCGCTCCTTCATCTCAGAACATGCCCATCATTAACAGCATGTCAGGACTGACGGCGTTGCAGCCCATGCAGTTCTCACACAGCCCCAGCCTCACACCACTTACTACTGCACACTCGTCTCAGCAGGCCTACACACACAGTAAGTACACTGCGCATACCTGCACATGTATAAACAATCAGCGTCACTAGATACTTCTAACCACTGATAAGGTAAGGAAGTTTACGAATTATCGTTCCATTTTGAGTTTGATGATAACGACTCGGTTTTCCGTGCCTTCCCAAGTGTACTCGCCCAAGCAGGAGCCCCCTCAGTACTCTCACCCTTCTCGATTCTCTTCCATGGACACCAGTGCTATCTCTCATCTGGGTTCCAGCAAGCAGGTACATCTTTATACACTTCCGCTTAAAATCTTACTTAAAATCTCACTTCTCCGAGCTTCCGAAACAAGCATATGTAGATAGTTAAACAGCTAAACCGTCTGCTGAAATACATATACGTGCAAAATGATACAAGTGAGCAGTTTAAGGGTTTTGCTCCATGGCAGCATTGGGATTTGAACTCACAACCTTCTGATCTGTAGCACAAAAGCTTAAACACTGAGCCACCACTTGCAACATACTTGCCCTGATTCAACCACTTCTACCATGAAATGAACTCTCACTAAAAGACAGATTACTAAACCAAAGTTTTTACTAACATATGAACTTACATCAGAGAGGGTTTATGTCCAATGACGGCAGAAGTCGAGGGAGAAAAATTGCCCATGCTTTCATAGTGGGACGGATGGCGTGTTCTCTGTCCGCTGCCAATCATGGCTGAGAGCTAGAACGGTCGATCGGAATTGGTAGGTGGGGGAACATAAAATAATATATAAAAAATAAAATAAAATAAACAGGGGTTGTGTTTACCTAAAAAATAGTCACTAATAAAAAAAAGCTAATAAAAATGATCCAGTAATTTTCAGATATCGAGACAAACATCTCAGTTCTGACTAAAATGTTAGATATCCTACTATGTGTTGTGTTTTCTGGTGTTTTACTGTAATCCTCTAATTAATCCTGTTCTAATTGCTCAGTTGTTTACAGTTTTAAAAAAAAACAACATACCTATATTTCTGAACGCATCATTTTAAAACAGCACATTCCCCAGACTGTTCTAACCTGCTCCTTTCTTTACTTCAGTGCCCTTTGCAGGCTTGGTGACATGGCACAGGTGTGAAAATACTTCCTCGGCAGCTAAGCGACAAGAGTGCCTTACCGCAGTAGCCTTGACGACCTCTCAAGCCAAAGCACCATTAAGAAGAGCACTGCGATCGCAATAAACCACTAAAGAACACTAAAGGAATCGTTATTTCAGGCAAGAGGGATGAAAGCGCTGGAAAACGTTTGGAGAACTGACTCTGCAGCATAACATATGCTTGTTAAGGGCTCCGACGTAGCATCACGGCATTTCCCGTCCAAAATGTAAACGTCAGAGTGAATGCGTGACCTCTGCACCGATTAGCTGTCTGACGAACTATTGAATGTAGAATTTGTATAGATCTACACTGGGTACGGCAAACACGGACTCTCTGGAACGGCGGGAAATCCTTTCGCTCGATGAATGCTGCATCAATCGCCTCAGTGTAAATAGTCCAAGACTATAATTTCTATAATTTCAGGTTGAAAGTGAAATTGAGATGGAGCGTGAGGTCAAGCAAGAGAGAATAGTGGTCAGACTGCGTGGTAGTAAAATTCTGATATTGTAGAGACAATGAGTTCTGTATAATTAAATCTCATTTATTTTATTTCATTATATTTTTCAGGTTTTTTCCTCAGTCCTTTTGCATATAACGAACATCAGAGAGTAACTCTCAGGGACTGATTTTACGCTTCCCTCCTAGGGGAAAAGAAATGTTGCTTCAAATGTTGCTTTCTGTGTAAATTCTGGACTTGGTTTAATCATATTTATACTCCTGTAAAACTGTGTAAATTGAATTTTTTTTCAAGAATATGATCATTATACCATCACTATACTGATATACATATCTATGTCATCTTACATCTACATTTATATATATATATATATGTGTGTGTGTGTGTGTGTGTGTGTAATTATATTTCCCAGTTTGCTAATAGCTTGAGGGAGACTGTGAGAATGTGCACTGTGAAGGGAGGGGTGTTTATTTTAGATTCAGCCCATTAGGTCTATTTCCTCTGACTCTTCTGACCTGGTCCTCTAGTCAAAGGGTGTGAAAAATCAGTTAAGCGATCCACTCCAAGGAAGTGAGCAAATTAAGTCATTAAGCTTTTTTTTTTTTTTTTCCTTTTATTGTATGACCTTTCCAGACTGTGATTAAAATAGATATATTTCCTGAGAGAAAACCACAAGTCTATTACGGTAACCTGGGAGAAAAAAAACATACTGCTGGTATAAGAGCATATGGATGGGATATGATGACTAGAAATGAATACTGATCTTTTTTTTTTTTTTTTTTTTTTTTATGTCACATTTCAGTGTCTTATATTGTCTTCACTGAAACTCTTCTAGTATGTACATTAGACACAAGGACAAGCTCATAATGTGTGTAATATAAAAACTGTAATATGATAATTACATTCCTGATTTTTCTTTTTACAAATGATTTTCAAGGATGTTTGCCTAACAAATATTTCACAGTATGTATTAAATTGTATGCCTTTTTTTATTCACGTTGATTATTAATCACTGACATAAAAAAAAATTATATATATATATATGTATATGTAACAAAATGGGGTGTTCACACATCCACCAATAGGGGGCACACTCTGTGAGTGAGGGAGAGGGTTAGAGACAGATTGACTGACTTTCACCTCTTTTAGATTATTTCCTTGTGATAACTTTATCTCTTTCTGTCAAATGCCAATTTATTATTATTATTATTATTATTATTATTATTATTATTATTATTATTATTATTTTGGAGATTGCAGAAAAGAGAAAAGCAAGTGAATTAGGTTTAGGATTATTAACTTTATTTTCGATATGGTGAAGTATTCTGTAAGAAAAAAAATTTTTATTTAACATTTATGGAAGGAGTCTCCAGTTTCGTAAAAGTCCGAGGTGAAGATTAGCTTAAAAATATGACCCGATATGTGTAGCTCCGCTTCACAATGGGTCATATTGCACCACCCTGTTGTTGGAGTCTTTTAACTAACACCTCACTGTCTAATCTCACTTAATTCCCATAATCAATAGTCGTCTTAGGTAATGTGCAGTCATGAAGATTTGGGACGTATACCGATTTATAAAATGTTGTCACACAGCATGATCCAAACATTCAACAATTACTGTTTAATTTGATCTGTTTTTATTTATATTAGCAATAATAAATTGATTTTAGGGATCTAGCCCTCTGATTCTGGCATTTTCTATTAACGGTGGACTTTTTGTAAACAATGATATAGAATACATTTCTAGATAAAGAGAACATTTCTTCCTTTAAGAAATAATCAGCTTTACAGAGTACGAGGCCATTATAGCCTCCTGTGTAGATGGTGGGACTCCTGCTGGGGGGTAAAATTCGGAACAAAGTGAGGACAGAACCCATTGTTCAGCACTACTCTGAATAATGAATACCACGTCAGCACGTACTGTGCCCACTTTAGGTTCAAAGGTCAGCAAATTTAGATGGAGAGGAGCTGCTGACACGGTTCCTGTATCTCCTCACCACTCTAACTATACCCTTATATCTGAAACAATGAGACAGTGTTAGACACACAGAACGCAATGAAATTAAATTTCATTCCTTGATTAAAAAAAAAACAACAACAAAAAAACAGACAGTGCTTAAATCAGGGGTGTCAGACGTACGGCCCGCGGGCCAAAACCGACCCGCTAGGGGGTTCAATCCGGCCCGCAGGATAAATTCTGAAAGTGAAAAAATGCATAAAAGACACGAACTAGAAAT
>JANDJT010000081.1:23330160-23353272 GCA_024331685.1 Stegophilus panzeri | reverse complement strand
GCTCTATGTGATTGGCTGTAAGTGTAGGAAGTGCTTGATTTGATCTGCAGCGGAGTTTTCTATGAGCGGAGGACGAATTTTAAACGTTAATATCGCAGTCGATCATGTTCATTTAATCGTGGGCAGTCAAAATCGTAATGGCGATCGATATCCGATTAATTGTGCAGCCCTAGTCACAAGGTCTGCTGTCTCATGGGCTGTATGGAGCTTCTATGATGGTCAGGATGGTAGTTTTACCTTGTGAGGGAGGCAGACCAGTGACGAAGTCTAAGGCAATGTGGGACCGGGGCGGCTGGGAATAGGCAAGGGTTGCAGCAGGCTGGCAGGCAGATGGTGTGAAGCATTGCTCCTAGCACATACAGTACAGACATTGATGGGTGCTGGCTTCTATGGTTGGCCACCAGAAACGTCTCTTTAGCAGGTCTAGGGTGCGACTGGAGGCAGGGTGGCAGGCAAATCGGGAGCAGTGACTCCACTGGAGGACCTGGGAACATACAGAGTCACGGACAAACAGACAACCAAGAGGGCCATTACCTGGATTGGGTTGGGTGCGTTGTGCCTCTCCTGACCACCGCCTATATATATGATGGTGTCTGTGTGACTTAACAATTTTACAATTTGGAATTGTAATATTTCATATCTATCTATCTATCTATCTATCTATCTATAAATCTATAGATAAATATATATCTATCGAGATATATATAGATCGCCGAGCTGTTAATCATCGAAAGCTCTGAAATCGATTAGTAATCCCCCTCTCCATTGCTCTGTGCTCGACCTCCTCAATGGACGCCGTGGACTTGTTCAAGAGGCTTGGATCTGGCGCAAAGTTTGATTTTAAAAGATTTGGCAGAGATGCGGAAAGATTTAAGGTGATGTCTTGATATATTCCGGCCTTGTTTTTCATGTGGTAGTCGTATTTTACAGAAGCGTTGGCATTCTTCAGGATTTTGTTTAAGCAAAGTCGTTTAGCCATGGCTAACAAACGTGTCTCCATTCTGCGTGGTGTTTATATGCCGAGTTAGCTAGCCTGCTAACACAGCTGCACAGGGAGAACTTATTAATTAGTTTTGCACTTCCTTTTTGATTTTAAAGTAATTCATTTATGTCAGAAATATTTGTCAAGCATTATGTTTGAGTAACACAGCAGCAAGCCTGTTTTTAAGCTAGCTCCCTGGCTTGCTTGTTTGTATAGAGCTGAGCTGAGCTGAACTGAACTGAATAGAATAGTCATGTTATAAACTTTTTTTTGGGGGGAAATTGTCTTAAAAGACCCATGGATTCTCAGGACCTTAAATACGACCATCTCTATCTAGCTAAGTTTGTAGAAGTAAATAAAACACCTCAGTTTCCCAACTCCTCCACTCTTCCTCAGCTTGGCTGTGATGTTATTGCATCTCAGTACTTTTTAATTGTATAAACACACTAAATACATTTGACCGTGTTTTATTTCATTTCTCTGAACTTTCTATCCTTTTTCCTGCCTCTATGAAACAGGTGGTGAGGTCTCAGAACAAAGAGATCGCCAACCCTTTGGCCGATATTGGCTTCTTTGGCAAAACCAGAGACGAGCCAGCTGAAGACTCTAGACATGATGATGATGATGATGATGATGATGATGATGAGCACGAGTCAGGAGAAGATAACGTGACCATCGTGGATGAATCCCTGCGCAAGCCGAAAAGAAAAAAGAAAGAGAATAAAAGAAAAACTCAGGGTAAAAGACGAACATGAGCTGGTTATTCATTATGAATGTCTGTAATGCTGCTGTAGAAACTTAAGTCATTATAGCTGTCCCCCTCACTCATTTCTATTAATGCACAGATTCAGAAGACGAGACTAATGATGATGATGATGATGATGATGATGATGATTCAGAGCATACAGGGATTCGGTGGATGTCTTCACAAGACAAGAAGGCGAAAGGACCGAAGAAAAAGACCACAGACGGACCATCGATAAAGAGATTAAAGCAGCTGCATAGAGAGAAGGTGGGAAAAGCATCTAATGTTCAACCGTGTTATCTGTGACCTGAAATATATCTGAGATGTGCCGTGTCCTTACGATGTAGTGATAGAGCAGAAGTGCCAACATCTACGGTTTAGCCATAGTATTGATGTTTTTTTTTTTTTTTGTTTTTTTTAGTTAAAGCAGCATCAGTTCAAGCTCAGATCACTGATCGCTTGTTCACTGAAGGGGAAAGGACACCAGATTTGAAAAGCGTGTTTGTGCTTACTTTTGCTTTGCACTGATGTTCTCTAGGTAAATCTTTGACCTGTGAATACACGAAACTCAATCTTGTGAGCTGATGGAAACGGTGATGATTTTGCATGCCGTCTTCGATAAACATGTTGTTCGAAGTCATGTGACGTCTTCGCAATACGCTTTCAGCCAAAGCCCTCTTCGATTCACGTGCGTCGAACACGGGTACAGCTGAAAGGTCTCGTTTACCAACAAACATCACTGCGAAAGACAGTTGTGTGCACTTGCAATTTCGCCAATTTTGTGTACAAAGTCGCAGCAAAATTAAGCCTTTTTGGCTGCAACAGTCACAAAAACTCAGTGAAATTCTGTACGGACTGTACAAAATTAATAATTGCATAAATAATCTTATTACGTCCCCTGGTTCTTTGTAAATACAATCATTTCTGAAGTTTACGGTTCATATCAGTTTCACCCACACCTTAATGCTGTTAGCGTGGAGCTGCTCTGTCTTTTTCTTATTGTTTTTCTGCGTGCTCAGGTTTTTCTTGTCAATAATCTTGTTCTGTCTGAACGTCTCAGCTCAATCAGATCCGGCATCAGAACAGGATTAACGTGCATGGCACAGACGTCCCTGACCCTCTCAGCACGTTCGAGGAGCTTCAGCAGGAATACGAGCTGGATTCCCGGATCATTCAGAACATCAGAGCAGCTGGCTTTCAGACCCCCACACCCATTCAGATGCAGGCCATCCCTCTGATGATGCACGTAAGTCAACGTCTGTTTGTTTCTCTGACGGATTTCTCAGGACGCACTAATCACGTGAGTAAATCGGCAGAGGTACTTTGTACTTTATAACTTCTATCGTACTTGACACGCAAATACATTACCATACATGTGTTTTGGATGTAAAGTGTCGAGCACTCTAGCACTCTTAACATACATGTTGAGGGTGCTATAATAATAATAATTGTAGTAGGAAATTTATTTTACGTCAGCACTTCTCTACCCTCTGACCCTATATATAAGCATATTCAATCTTAAAGTAACATTCCTTGACCATTAAGCTTGTGTGATGGTGCTTTTTCCCTTCTCACAATTTAATAGTCCAGGAAAACAGAAAAGTGATCATTTCCACTGTTTTAAGTGTAAGGATGGGGGGGGAGGGTGTAATAATATTACCAGCTGTGCAGTCGGGAACTGCTTGTTGGCAGTGTCGGTCACAAAAACTCTCTTTAGGGTTTTTAGGTGATTCTTCAGCATTTTACAGTAAACAGGTACATTCCTGATAACCCTTTTACAATTCGGTTGTCTACATGGCCATATGACCGACATTCTCAATGTTGATCTGCAGCTTAGAATGTTTGAAGGTATCCGAGTGCTGACCAGCGCAGGAGAGTTTTATATATATATATATATATATATATATATATATACTTGCCTAATGGTAGATAAGTCGAACATAAGTTGATGCATTTATATTTAAAAAAAAGGTCGACCGATTAATCGGTTTTGCCACACTGACACAGTCGCGTCATTATACAGTCTGAGAGCGGCCTCTAGAGGCGAAATAAAAAACTATGGCTGACAAATTTTGTTGTGATTTGGAGCGTTACGTTTGTGATTTGGTTTGGATGTATGTGTTTTTATTTACTTTAATATTTATTAATAGTTAATATATTTATTTCCTTTAGAAAAGGTACAATGTGTTTTGATGGTACAGTCAGTACTGTATTTTTGTAATAAATATTTTACTTTGAGTGTTCTGTTTTCAGTCAGTATCGAAGTTAAAAACGGTTGTTAATGTTATCGTTAATCGGTTGATTAATCGGTTATCGGAAGGTATCGGACTTCTTTATCGATAAATAGGAGCAAGGGGGCGGGGTTTCCAGGCTGTAGATTAATTCTGGGTTCAAAACACATTCGGGAATCCCTAAAGATTCACGTGTCAAATTTCGAAAGAGACTTTTTGCATGGAACTTTTAGTGTCACTTAAGAGGACTAGTAATTGGAAAATTAAGATTCTTGTGATTACAGATAACAGTCGAGAGGGGGAAGAAGAAAAAAAAGAGTAATTTCTGGAATCCGTGTTACATTTTTGTAATATATTCTTTACAATTTTAGATAACAAAATGATTTGTAGGCTTAACATGTTGTTCTTGTGCACTTCAGAGACGAGAAATCCTGGCGTGTGCCCCCACAGGCTCGGGGAAAACCATAGCGTTCTGCTTGCCCGTGTTGGCGCATCTCCGTCAGCCGCTCAACAAGGGTTTCAGAGCGCTCGTCGTAGCACCCACGAGAGAGCTGGCCAGCCAGGTGAGACCTTAACACACCAGTTTTGAACGCTCTGATATTTAAAGGCAACACGTTTTCAAGCGGTAACGCAAACCGTTCCTTCCGTGGTTACTCGTAGACGTACAGGGAGCTGCTGAAGCTGTCCGAGGGAGTGGGCTTCAGGGTTCACATGATTAACAAAGGAGTGGATGCAGCCAAAAAATACGGTCCCAAGTCGGCCAAGAAGTTTGGTAAGTCTCCATGCATTTTAAATAAAAACTTGTAGTGATGATTTCCCCTAACATTTGGATTGGGTTTTTGAGTTTCGTTCCTTCAACAACTCGATGGAGTGCAGGTAATTTTGCGGTGAAATTTCTTTCTCAGACATATTGGTGACGACACCAAACAGGCTGATCTACCTGCTCAACCAGGAGCCTCCAGCTGTTGATCTCAGCAGGTCGGTCTACTTCAGGACTTTCACAATCCAGACCAAAGAGTCCAAAATGGACGTTAACATGGAAACACAGTAAATGAAACGATATAATTAGGGCTGTTGTTTGTGGGTTGCTCAGTGTGGAGTGGCTGGTGGTGGACGAGTCCGATAAGCTGTTTGAGGACGGTAAGACCGGCTTCAGGGAGCAGCTGGCGACCATCTTCCTGGCCTGCACCTCTCCCATAGTCCGCCGCGCTCTCTTCAGTGCCACTTTTACCACGGAGGTTGAGCAGTGGTGCAAACTCAATCTGGACAATCTAGTCTCTGTTAACATCGGACCCAGGTATGAAAGACATGCGCGTCTCCTTTAGTAGACTGGGCTGTTTAACATTTTCTAAGCGTCTCAAAGGCTAAGCAGTATTGTGGTGTTATTACACCGAAGTATTTCCAGCTGTTTTTTGGCAACAATTACTGAATTTATTAAGCTGGATTCTAACTTATTTATTTATTTATTTATTTATTTTAAATCATTTGCATATGAAAAATCCAGTTAGTTTGGTCAAATGTTTGCATGCTGAGAGCTCATGAGGAGACTCATTAATGTGAAACTTGATTCGATTAAAATTTTATAATTGGCCATGAGTTAAATTCAAATTTCGTATTAGCAATTCAAAACACATCCATGAGTTAAAGTCCCCATGAAATCATCAGAATTGAGGTTTTGTGGCTTTTAGTATGAATATGCTAGCCTTAAGGTTATCTATAAGCTAGTGCGCTCCAAAACAATGACAAAGTTTACATTTACAAGATATATATGTTTTCAAAATTTGCAGTCTCTCTACCGCCGATACCGATCTACGATTCTCATCAGAATTTCTGTCCAATCAAATGCTCTCTAGAATCTGAAGAGTACCGCCCCCAAACATGATAAAAATCCATGGTACTAAGGGTCAAGTACGGGTTATCCGGGGCTGCGAGGTAATCTAAACACTATTGGCATTTTAAAAAGGGGGAGGAGCCACTCGATATGTCCCACTCTGACTTTCTGTCAACACGTCGAATAACGCTGTGCGTTTCAAGGCACTTCACAGGGACTTTAAAAGAGAAATAAAAGAAGATATTATATGAGAACAAAAGTAATGGTACCCTGTAAAAGGAGGTGGCGTTAGTGTAGCAGTGGCTGAGGTGCATTACTAGAAGTTTTAGCTGTCCTAAAGAAGTGAGCTCTTGCCATTTAATCATCTCGATTTTGCAGGAATTTTTAGTTAAACATTTAGACGTTTAGTAGGCCCAGTCTCGTCGATGCTATATCCTTACGTTGTTTCCGTCCACAGGAACTCTGCGGCAGAGACGGTCGAGCAGGAGCTTCTGTTTGTTGGTGCAGAAAATGGCAAGTTGCTCGCTATAAGGGACATGATCAAGAAGGTTTGTGAGAATTTGGACGCCTACGATGGGCCACAGAGATGATCGAATTTGTCATGTACAGTAGAGACTATTAGATTTTTGATTACTACAAACCCCTCATGCATCTTCTCAACTCTTGTATCCAGGGCTTTCTGCCTCCCGTGCTGGTGTTCGTGCAGTCTATAGAGCGAGCCAGAGAGTTGTTCCATGAGCTGGTGTACGAGGGCATCAATGTGGATGTGATTCATGCAGGGCGCACACAACAACAGGTTAGTCAAGGAAGAAAACAGTCCTGCGTGAGTATACATACATAAATACTGATCCCTTTCTAAAGAATTTACAGCGCCCTCCACTAATATTGGCACCCTTGGTAAATATGAGTGAAGAAGGGCTGTGAAAAATTGTCTTTATTGTTTGATCTTTTGTTAAAAAAATTCACATAAATACTCCACTCTCATGGATATCAAACAATTGCAAACACACACAAAAAAAAAAAACAACTTTCTTAAATATAGATGTGCAACAATTATTGGCACCCTTTTAGTCAATTCTTTGTGCTAGCTCTCTTTGCCAAGATAAAAGCTCTGAGTCTTTTCACTATAATGCCTGATGAGGTTTGAGAATACATGGCGAGGGATCTGAGACCGTTCCTCTATACAGAACCTCTCCAGATCCTTCACATGTTGAGGTCCACGCTTGTGGACTCTCCTCTTCAGTTCACCCCACAGCTTTTCTATGGGTTTCATGTCAGGGGACTGGGATGGCCATGGCAGGACCTTCATTTTGCGGTGCCAATCTTAGTGGAGGGCACTGTATGTTAACATAGTCTGGATGCCACGCCAGCAGTGGCGAAAAACATGCAAATACAGCAAGAAGATAATACAGCAACACGCTCATGCATGGTAGTTCAAAAATAGCTGTAAACACATTTTAACCAATTTGAGAAAACGTCCACCAAACTAGAAATGTCGCGCTAAGCTGAAAACACAACACGATGGAAATGTTTCTTAGGGACAGACAAACTGAATAAGAGTTCTCACATTAGCTAAGTTATCCGTCGCATCACCGTATTTATATTAGCCTCCGTCTTCTCTTTTACATAAGCAATGTTATTCAATCAGTTAAAAACCATTTTGCATGAGCACCGTATGATCAGGATACTCGTTTCCTTTAAGGAAGGAGTTCTGCTCGTTCCTAAAGGTCCACCTGGATGTTTCTGTCACACGTCCCTCAGGAACATTTCTAAGCACATGTTCTGTTTTCGACGTATCGATGCGTTTCCTATTTTGCATGTTGTTTTTTTTTTTTTTTTCTTTCTTTCTTTTTCCCCTCAGTGTGCGACGGATTACTGTATGCAGCCCGTGCGTTCTCATAGTGAAAGTGTAAATACAAATCAAATAGCAAGAAGGTCTCGTTTAGAAGAGTCAAGTTTAAGTGCACAAACGCACTCGCAATATTTTATAGGTATTAGCAGGTGTACAGGACTTTATAACTTTTTGCATATAAAATAATATAAGGGAACATTTACGCAGTGCAATGTTTTCAGACCGTAAAGGATGTCCGCTTCCCCTGCAGGAAGCTGATTCATTTTGAAGCGAAAAACTAATTGGCACATTTTGACTCAGTGTGTCCTTCTCATGAGACCTTCTAACAGAGTACATCCACACTGAAGCGGCAAGTGTATGAAACTTCACATTATGAGAAAATACCGCTTTGCTTTGAGCGTCTGTCTGGGTTTTATTTTGGTCTGGTACCAGAAGAAAGAAGAAACTTAACATCTCGTTTTTTTAAAATTTCTCCATCCTGTCATTTCACTGGCTTATTACTTCTCGCACTGTATGACCTGATTAAGTTTAAAAACATTTAATTTTCCTTATTCCTGAAGGCATTTTTGCCTTACAGCATTTCTTTGCAAGACTTTCACACCGTGCCTTAAATAAAATAGACCACAGTCGGCATTACTGTACTATTATGTACAAATACTACGTTTATATTTGACATTCATCACTAAACCATGCAATAAATAAATTGATTTAATTTGGCCGACATTTTATTAGAATCAAAACTGCCACGCTACTTCTGCAGGAAAAACCCGACAGGCTTCAACGTGTTTCTGTCTTTACCGAAACACAAACCTTTTTTTTTTTATTTTTGTAGCATTTAATAATTTGTTAGGAATCTAAAATATTTTTGTTCTGACTCAGTTATGCAGACATCATAAACGTAAAAAAAAAAAAGACAGACAGACGTTTGTACAAAAGTATATATTAAAATCTTTTGTACTACATACACGATACAAGCAGGTTCTCTACATGTATAGCCTTAAACCATAAAAAGAACAGATTTAAAAAAAAAAAAAAAAAAAAAAACAAAACTGAAAATGCAGCTGGAAAATTTGTAAAAATGGAACAAAGAATTTTAGTGCAGGAAAAAAAAAAAGTGTGATTTCACTCTGTGTATGAGCGAGTTCTGTATAACTCACAGTACAAGATGTATTCGTGACTATAGAAGGAAAAGATTTGGTGTTTTGTGTTTGTGGTTAGAGAGAGAACGTGGTGAGCAGCTTCCGTGCTGGTAAGATCTGGGTGCTCATCTGCACAGCGCTCATGGCTCGAGGGATTGACTTCAAAGGCGTCAATCTGGTGATAAACTACGACTTTCCTACGAGTGCCGTGGAGTACATTCATCGCATAGGTTAGTCAGAACCTCGAGCTGTGCACTGATGGTTTTTTTTTTCCTTCTTCTTCTTCTTATATAAAATATACAGATGTGTGCAGAAGTTTGCAACCCCCATGGTTAAAACAAACTCCAACAGAGAGTGTGTTAGGAAGGTTTTGAGCCACCAGAACAGCTTCAGTGCACCTTGGCACATATTTGACAAGTCTCTGGAGCTGTACTGGAGAAATGAACACCGTTCTTCATCGAAATGATTAGTGGTGATGGAAGGTGCTGTCTAATACAGCCCATAATATCCCATCGGTCTCCCAGAGCTCCCACTGGTTTGAGATCCGGTTGTTGTGAACCCATCGGATATGGTATACATCATTTTCTCATCAAAGCATTCACTTAACACTTGTGTCCTGTGGATGGGGGCGGAGTCATCGTTGACGAGACCACGCCCTTCGGTATAGAAACACTACATTATAGGTTAAAGGTGAATTCAAAATCAAATTAAAAGGCAAATCCGTACACTTTTGCTCTCGACTGTATAGTCTGCTTTGGGAGTGTTTTATCTGTTGGAAAATGTTCTGTTTGTATAAAATTCATGCTTCAGTTTCTTAACTATTTATTCCTCTTTGGGATCTCGCCTTTCTCCAGGCCGCACAGGAAGAGCAGGTCATAAAGGGAAAGCCGTTACGTTTTTCACAGAGGCCGACAAACCGCTCCTGCGCAGGTATTACTCATAAATGATTTATTTCGTTTAATTAGATTTTTATTTATTTATTTATTTATTTTTCTAAAGTATGACTGTTGACCTCTAACTATTTCCTCTAACTTTTCTCACCAGCATTGCCACAGTGATAAAACAAGCTGGATGTCCTGTGCCTGATTACATGAATGGATTCAAGAAACTAAAAAGGTAGATTCCTGTATAAATATATATATATATATATATATATATATATATATATGTATGTATGTTCTGTGATATTTCTATAGGATTGCATAGTTCAGCGTCATGTTTAAAGACGTTTTTCTCTCCACAGCAAAGTGAAGCGGCATCTTGAGAAGAAACCACCGAGGAGGTCAACGATTCGCACAACGCCTCGGTTTCTCATGAAAAACAATCCCGGAAAAGTGAAAAGGTAGTGGTCTAAATTGTAATAAAGTACCTTGAAGAAGTATTCACACACCTTGTGATTTTCCCCATGTTGTTACTTTAGAGTCTTATTAGATGGATTATATTCACTTTCATTTCTCATGAATAGTATAGTGTATATACAGTGCTTGAAACTGAGATCAGGTTCTTTTCGATTGATCCATGAGTCGTTTCTCAAAGGAGTTATCTGTAGACCTCAGAAAAACTCAGGCCATGAGAACTAAGATTCTGGTCTGGTCTGATTGGCCTAAATGCTCACTGAGAAAATCCCCATCCCCAGTCACCTGGCCCCTTTCACATTACCTGTCCCAAATCTCATCAACCTGGTACAGAACACTGAAAACCTTAGATTGGGATGAAGGGTCACCTTCCAAGCAGACAATAAGCCAGACACATTGATATGCCAGGGCAACGGAATACCCCAAACTTGTAGCGTCATACCCAAGAACATTAGAGATCTAACCCTTTCATGCATAGTGGTCAATACAGTGGACCATTGTCTGGCTATTGCAAGGATTTCAATAGGATAACTGCATAACGGCCACTGGAGTGTGCATAAATTCTTCGTTTGAGGGCGTGCAGTCCACTGGAGTGGACACTTCAATAACTTTTTGAAAAAATGTATGTAAAAGTAAAATGAAGGTAAAATTATTTTTTTATGCCTAAAGAGTAAAAATACAAGAGGAAAAAAAATCCTTGATCAGGATTTCATAATTCATGCATTAAAGGGTTAAACGCAGCAGCTATAAAATGTATTTATTTATTAATACAAGTAGGCATAAACAACACTAAATGAAAGAAATATATGTACACCGCCGGTCAAAAGTTTGTGGACACTCGACCGAAATGTTTCTCACGATCTTTAAAAACCATTTGATCTGAAGGTGTGTGATTTAAATGTTTGAAATCGGTGTCGAAAACAAAAATATAACCGTGCCGACGTCTCCGTTTCTTTCATTAGAAAACTAACATTTTATTTACAAAAAAAAAAAAAATTTTTTAAACGCGAGACTCGGAGTGAAATATTCCGAAAAGCAGGAGATAAGTGTGCGGCGTCGGTGTGAACTCCTTTAATACTGTTTAAAAAGCATCTCGGGGAAATTCCTCAAGAAATCGGGTGAGAAAACGCCAAGAATACATTTCTGGAAATTCTACGCAAGAATGGCGTCTACTCTGAAGATGCTAAAATACTCACAACATAATTCCCATAGTTCCATTTGTGTTACTCCAGAGTTTTGATGACTTTATTATTATTCTAAAATGTGGAGAAATAAAGAATGTGTGTCTAAACTTTTCACGGGTTGTGTGTGTGTGTGTGTGTGTGTGTGTGTGTGTGTGAGAGAAGTTTGTACACATTTTAAGTCTTCTGTCGGGACAAAATAAATCCTCTATTGTAAGATGTACTACGTTACAGTTTCTAATTAGCACTGGTGTCTCACTGATTAAAGCTCTCAGCTACTAATAATACAGATGTGACTTAAACTCCCAGGACTGACAAAAAGCTTCTCATACCTGCTTAGCTGTATACTTCGTATAAAAGCATCTGGCAAATGAGTAAATGTACATTTTTAAAGAATGAATGTCCTAAAGTTTGATGTGTCCTCTGAACATGTTTTGTTTTTTTTTTTTTTTTTTTTTTTTTTTTTTTTTTTTCTCTTCAGGAAAAAAGGGAAAAACTGAGGCAAGCGCATGTGGACCAAATGAGACTGAAAAATAGCTGAGATTTTGATAAATGAAAATTGTAAAAAGAAATTGTCTAATAAAACTTTAAAGTTTGATTCCCATTTCTGATTCCCATTTCTCTAAAGTGTGTCGAAAAGTACAGATTCAAAATCCGAGAGAGATTTTATTTATTTATTTATTTATTTTTTTGCTCAAATAAAGCATTTTCCCTTATGAACTAATTTGTAACATTTACATTACTATATACCTGAATGGCCCTGAAACAACAAAAACAACAACAAAAAATAATCGGGGTGGAATGAGGGTATTAAAAAAAAAATTGTAATCCGAGGCTTAAAGCATTAATATATAACTTTTTTGGTGTTAATAACCAAATTTCTGACTATGGCTCTTCTGTGATGTGATGTGATGCAGTATGATTTGATTTTCCTCCAGTTGACCATCTCTATTCAGAATCTTAGGCAGACCTGCCACTCATTTTTGTGTGAGGTTAACACACAGATGATTTTAAATGTATTAGAGTTACGCCCAAATCTCCTTGCGAGCCTGATTTCTTATATGAATTATTACGCTTATAAATTACTTTTTAAACACCAGGTTTTTTTTCTTTTTTGTCCTGATGATTGTCACCTCGATTCATTTCAGTTGTTGCCTTTTAAATTGTTGCATTGATCCAAATTTTCCAAGCTGGTACCCCTCTAAATATTCATTATACTAATGATTTAAAATTGGTTTCAAGTTTTAGATTTCTTTACAGCTTGAGGGGGAAAAAAAGCATGACCATGCTTTATGCATCTAATTCTACTTATTTAATATTCATTCATTTATTCGTTACTTCCCATGCCATAAATTCTTTTTGTTCTTAAGCCTAGTTCCCTTTTTTTTGCCAATTAATCGACCATGTCTGGTATCACTTCTTTTTTTCCTTTGTGCCCGTCTAAGTATTACTTCTGTAAACATGCTGTTGTGCTCTCATGCAGATGATTTCTATGATCAAAGCTCATTTTCTCAGGAAGTAAAACCTAGATCAGTATGATAGCGCTTGCTCGGAGCATTAATCTGTGGGTTTGAGGCTTGACGTAAAACTCTGAAGACTAAAGTGCATTCAGGAATTATTCACACTGCTCCAGTTTTAAGTTTCCCCCTTATTTAGTAAAACAAGTTTTTCATGCACTATTAGTTTATAAATGTCAATAATTATAATGTAATTGTGATGAAAGTACTGATGATTGATGTTACAGATGAGCATGTTAATGTCTTCTTTCTTTTCTTGGAAAAATGCATAAAAATGACTGAACTTTCTTTTTTCTTTTTTATTTTTACAAAACAATCTCAAATGTTATCTCAAATTTTGGTTTAATTTTGATTCAACTGGATCAAACCACCTCTTGCTGTGATAGTTACAACCTACATACACGTTAATATGCTCATAAGACATCTCTCGTAAAAACCACAGGCTTCCTGGGTGAGGTACAGAAAGAACACGCTGCAAACATATTTGGTGGTTGTCCTGTCATCATGAGCGCACAACTCTCGCCACAACAACAGTGAAGCAACCCAAATTCAGAGACTCTCCAATAACCCACTTTTTTTTTTTTTTGGCTTTGTACATGATTTAAAAACGACCTTGAAATTGGTTTTAAGACTTTTGACTCGGTAATCCTCGCTCCATATGGGACTATAATTTCAAGCAGAAATCTTCAGTTTCTTCATGGAAACTTAAGAATTGAAGACGCTTTAGTTGTTGATTGGATTCGAGGTTCAAGGATTAATTCAAGAAACTCGAGAAACTACGCCCTCTTCGTGGCAAGAAACTGGTGTCCAGGATGATGTTCAAGAAATGGTAAATAAAGAATTTTTTAAATATTACACAAATATAAAGTTATAAGTTTGAGTTCAACAACATAAATGTGTTCAAAGGCATAATATCCAGACAGTTACTCTAGTAATGAATCATTATTGCATGGAATTTTTTTTTTTTTTTTTTTTTTCAACCTGATGATGTAACTGAATGTGTTTTAGAATCGGACGTTTTTCTTTTTAAAAAGCTACCATGTTCGTATTTGTGTATAACTCTTTGCGTACTGGTAGGTTTTTAAAGAACAATTTATAAAATAAATAATAATAATAATAATAATAATTTCTTACAATACAAATCCATTTCTATGTGCATATCCTTAAAATTTTATTAGCTTGCTCGTCAGGACATCGTTTTGTTTGTTCGTTTGTTTAGTGACCGCACCGACAGATCCTTTCCTTTTAAGATGTGAACAGATTGGACGTAGAAGCTTTATATAGTTGTTAATGACTAAATGTGAATCATCTAATCTTAATCGTCATTGCATGGGAATCATCTTTGAAACTTTAAACTTGATGTAGTTACTGAGCCGGTGTTTAGTCTCTCGTGGAGTTCTGTTTTGTTTTTACGCCAGAGCGCTAGGTGGTAGTGCTGACTTTGTGTGTGTTTGTTTTTTTTATTCTGAGCTAACTGTGCGCAATGGTAAGCCTCGAAGCCTTAAAGAAAATTCTTCAATTTTTATCCTTAATTATATTCCAACTTTTACGTTAAACTTTGAAGATTATACACATAGATGTCTATTTTAATTCCTAACATTAGGAGTAATTCCAGTAGGTCTGCTTGTCAGGACGTCGTGGTTGTCGAGCGTCGCCGTCTCGTTTTATTGCAAGTTTGTGAACAAATTTTTACATAAAAGCTTCATATAGGTGTTAATTTTCAATCATGGTAAAATATAACTGAACTATTTAACATTTTGCTATTCAGCATGTAAGTTGAATATGTGCAGTTTAAGTTTGACCTTCACATTTATTTATTTATTTATTTGTTTGTTTGTTTTTGTCGTGATGGGCCTCGATCGGCCTCAGACTGAATCTCCATCAATATTAAGTAAAAAAAAATAAATAATTTTTTATTTAAGATCAAAATGCACAGCAAAGAGGCATGTTATGTGTAATCCATCACTTTGTGACCTGCTTTTCTCAGTTACTAAGAAACACATTCAACGATATTAACATGCTAACCTGTGTTAATGCTAATCAAGACGTTAGCAGGTAGTTTTACTGTTAAACATTGCAATATCTTACATGTTTATACTACAGAAGGCTGTGTAACGTAACAGCTATAAAGCAGATACTATGAAACTAGAAATAGGAATCGTTTTCATTTCGATTCTTAGATTTTTACATTTATACATTACATTTATTCATTTAGCAGACACTTTTATCCAAAGCGACTTACAAATGAGGAAATACAAGCAGAGCGAATTTTTAACAATTCGATTGGCTAACAAAGACAGTTAAAGAAACAACATGCAATTTGAGCTTGATTCTTGTGTAATGGTGAGTTAGTACACTGGAAAATAAATGCAACTTGAAGAAAACCTTTGGAGGTGGGGGGGTGAAGTCAATGTTGGACATCATCAAATGTATTTAACTGAATTAGTGTGTAAAATGGAAATATCTTGTGTAACAGTTCATGCGTTTTAGTTGAATCTGTTGGTAACGTTTTAGATTGAGTTTCCTTCAACTGACATTATTTAACCCGTTAGTTAACATGAACAAACCGTGAAGTTTGATCTTAACATATCATCAGCAACATTAAAAAAAAAGCCACTAACGCTTGACAATAAATCAACGAAGGAAACGAATCCCAGATCAACCGACATGAAAAACTTCATTCATTCACAACTGAGAATAAAAAGCACGTTCTAATATTTGCTCCTGGAGTTCTTAAATTGATCAGAGTTTAAGAACATACTGTAATTATGAACTCATGTGGACTTTAGTGATTCATTTAGTAATGAAAAAAACAAACAATACAGGTGTAACATTATAAACAAATGTTAACAAAGTAAATTAAGTTGAGACGTGTATTAATTGGTATTACTATTAATGTTAATTAAGGGAACCTTAACCTAAGATTTCAAGAGATGCGTCATCTTACAAATGCTGCTTCTACTACTACTGTTACTATTGCTACTACTATTAATAATAATAATAATAATAATAATAATAATAATAATTCTGTTGATTCAGGGGTCCAGCGTATCAAAAATTCAACCATACGCAAAACATCGGGGGCCCTTGAGCTCTGCTTTAACTGAAAAGGAGAAGGTAATCATACTGCTTTTTTCACTAATTCCATTGGTTTATAATGTCCTTGTTAACCTACATTATTCAACTAATAGATTTTATTCATTAGTAACACAAAACAATTAAGGTAACATTAAAGCGCACAAATGTTTTAACCTCACATAGGAATTTTAACGTAGGTCTTTTTTCCGCCCATGTTTTGTAGCTTCCAGTTCAGTGTGTGGACGATCCAATGCCTTTAAACGCCGTGGAGGTTTACGGAAATGAGGAATTCCCGAAGGAAATCAGCCACCAGTAAGTTTCCTTTTGTAATGTCTGCTCTTTTAAAACAAAATGGGGCTGCTAATTGATTTGTGCTCCAGTCACGTGCCTCCTATTGCATTCTGGGTATTGACCAGTGACCTGTTTGGGAAAGGACCTGTTGGGAAACAGTGACCTGTTTACTTTACTCGTGCTGCTTTATTTAATTTCCCTTTACATTGCAACGCGTCACTAACCTGGAGTCTGACTAGAACGATGTACACCGTAGAATTGATGTTGATTTTTAACTGCAGTTCTGTAATATTGTCCTCCATTCATGTATTTACTGTGATCATATTAATTTGAATAATATCTGTTATATTGACTTGTCTCTTTGTTTTGTTTTGATATTTCAGTGTGAAGAACCCCCTCAGGACAGTGGTGGAGAATGAGAGTGACTTGGTGTCAAATTTGCATTATTAACATTTATGCTGCATTAAAACACTTATTAAAACACTGTCAAAGTAAACTGGTGTTAAATATGTTTTTTGCCAAATGATGTAGTATTTGGTATCGCAGCATTGTATTTCTCTGAGAAAAGAATTCACTTTTGTATAGCTGAGACTAAAGATTCAGCGGGTTGTAAACAAGGTGTGAGGTGCCGAGAACGAAAGCAGCTGAGATGGAATTTCACTTGCAGAATAAACAAGCTGTTATTCAGTAACTACATTAAAATATTCAATAAAGTCAGTAAAATTAATAGACAATGTACAGTATGTAGTTACAAGAGCGAGGGGTGCAAATCTGGCCTTGCTGACGGATCCTGCGAGTTTGAATGGATGCCATGGAAAGACCATAAGATTTGGTTTGACCTAAACAAACCCTAATCCCGGGAACACTGAGTGTGAGGCAGTAAAACACCCTTAAAGTCCATCTCACTCCATCTACTGGCACTACTAGAGAACCTGGAGCAAACCCATACGAACACTGGGAGAAAATGCCCAACTCTGCTCACGAATCCGAGCTTAGGATCGAATCTGGAACCCTGGAGCCACCCTGCCTCTCATAAACAAACATTTGTACCGTATAATCAATTCTATACGTGACAGGGAATCGATGCAACACTTGTACACCTGCTCGTTCACACAGTTATCCAATCAGCCAATCATGTGGCAGCAGCACAATGCTTATAATCATGCAGATACAGGTCAAAAGCCTCAGTTAATGTTCACATCAAACATCAGAATTGGGGGGGAAAAAATAAATTTTTTTTCAGTATGAGCAGAAGAGAAGTCAGAGGCGAATGTTCAGACAGGTTTCAGCTGAAAGAAAGTCTTCGGTAACTCAAGTAACGACTCTTTACAACCGTGGTGAGCAGAAAAGCATCTCAGAATACACAACACACATACACGTTACACAGCACAATACACACTGAACCGCTAACACATATAGCACTGCTGATTCAGTAGTATACAACTGTAGAAGAGAAATAATCTATAATTGCACTGTCCGGTGTCATCCAGATGAGGATGGGTTCCCTTTCGAGTCCGGTTCCTCTCAATGTTTCTTCTTTCTGTCGTCTCAGGGATTTTCTTTCTCGTCACCGTCACCTCTGGCTCGCTCGTTAGGGACAAATTTAAAATTGAAAGTTAATTAATGTCCAGATTTCTGTAAAGCTGCTTTGTGACAATGTCCAGTGTTAAAAGTGATATATAAATAAAATCGAATTGAAATTAACCTTGAGGAGGATGGGCTACAACGGCAGAAGACCACATCGGGTTCCACTCCTGTAAGCTAAGAACAGGAATCTGACACTACAGTGTAATTAAGTGAGAGTACAGGTATTTAATTTCCAATTAATACTCGAGTAAATAATAAATAATACTTAATTATAATAACAAAGTAGAATTACTCAAGCGTTTCCCACCCGTTAAACCAAGTTTCCATATCACCAGGTCCTTGTGTCCTCCACACTATTCACACTAACTCCTACTCTAGAGTTTTTAGTGGGAGGCCTGACTGGCTGGTACAAAGCAGACGTTCTCACAGAAAGCTTTTAGATTTGCAGCTGTAGTCTGTGTGCCTCCTGCTGGTATGCAAATGGAAGACAGACACAGACACAATGTCGAGAGTCAAAGCAGCCATCGACTGGCACCTGTCCACAGCCACTCCTTCCATAAATGTTAAATAAATGTCTCCTAAGGAAAAAAATGTCATCATATCAACAATTATAAAGGGGCAGTGGTGGCTTGGCGGTTACGGCTCTGGGTTACTGATCGGAAGGTCGGGGGTTCAAGCCCCAGCACTGCCCAGCAGCCACTGTTGGGCCCTTGAGCAAGGCCCTTAACCCTCTCTGCTCCAGGGGCGCTGTATCATGGCTGACCCTGCGCGCTGACCCCAGCTTCCTAACATGCCTGGGTATGTGAAGAAAAGAATTTCACTGTGCTGTGACCAATAATGTTGTTAAACAACAACTTAAAAATCTGTTTATTATTAGTCTTAGTGTACACAATTGTTATAAAAGAAGTGACAAACCAATCATTTAATTTAGTGAAACAGCACTGTGTGAGGTTACTTCAGGTTTTTCCTTTTTTAAATGACACAAATTGTGTACTTTTTTTCTGCCATGTGATTGCAGTTGTACTGAGCGGATTTCAGAGGGATATTCATACTTTCCTTTTCATTTTGTATACACTAGATAAATAAAGAGCAATAGTTTTTTTTAGTAATAAAATGGTTTACAAAATAACGATAATCACAGAGGGATTTTTTTCCTTTCTTACTGGCATAATAGTAGTCCTGAATGTGTCATGGCCTCCCGGGGTAGTTCCATTCCAGGACCACTAGAGGGCACCCGCGGTCCCCATGTAGAACAACTTCTTCTGTGTAACCATACCCATGTGTTAGTTGTTTCCCCTGCTTGATTAGTGCTTTATCTAAGTTCCGTTTTTTTTCTCCTCAGGTGCTGGAGCATTATATCAATTCAAGTTATGTTTTTGTTTCTCATTTTAATTACGCGTGTTATCGTTTGGTTTATACACTGTTTGGTTATAGTTAGTATTTTCTAGTTTTTTTTTTTTTTTTCTAGTTTTTCTGAGTTCTGCATGTGCATCTGTCTCCCTGAACTCTCCATTGTGACAGAAAACATATCTTAAATGTTGATGACCATGGGGATTTTTTTTTGTTGTTGTTGTTGGCCTAATTGGACATTTGCAAGACAGAATAGACACTTGTCTTAGTGTCTAAACACGCCTAGTAATAGTGACAGAAAATGCGTTTGAATAGAAAATTAATTAACTTTAACGATGTCGCCATTGGTGTTGCTTTTGCAAATCTAGGAGTTCCAAAGTGGCCAAAATAATCCTGACTCTTGAACTTTTGGTACAGAAAAGTAGGACGCACTGCGATCTAAATCTATTGTGAGAAAACAATTGCTAATTTATTCTATTGGGCTGGAATCGACACTGACTGAAACATTTAAAATATGTATATCCTTTTGTAATGAGGAAAAAGAAAGCATGTTGTCTATCTGTAAATGGAGATAATGAGCGTAAATCAAGAACAAAAAAAAGAGTATAGTTATAAACTTGGTTGAAGTGTGTAAGTTTTGATAAAAAATTTATAGTGATTGAATTCAATATTTGTTTTCTCAATTACAATCATACCCATCCTGGTCAAACTGAGGGTCAATAGTGCTCTGTTAATGACTCTAGGTGATTATTCTTTTCTAGTATAAATAAATCACAGTACTTTCAGTTGAGTTTTTAAACATTAATTTAAATGAGATATTCAACCTGTGGAGATATCAGGATTTCACAGCTTAACATCCAACCTGTGAAAACATGGGGTAGGGTGGCTAGACGGAAGCCCTTTCTCACAAAAAAAACCCCCAAAAACTTCCAAGCCCAACTAAATCACCCCAAACCATGTGGCAAAATGTGTAATATTCCGATGAGACCGATTCCAAAAGGTATAATAAGTCCATAATTACAAATGGTATATTTGGTGCAAAAAAACAAAACAAAACAAAAACCATCTCTAAAAAGAACACCATACCCAATGTGAAGCATGGTGGTGGCAGCATCATGCTTTAGGGCCGCTTTTTCCTCAGACAGAACTGGGGCTTTTATCAAGGTGGAGGGAATCATGAATAGCTATAAATGCTAGTCGATTTTAGTGCAAAACCTTCTGCTAGTAAGCTGAAGATGAAAAAGAATTTCACCTTTTAGCACGACAAAGACCTAAAGCATATGTCCAAATCAACAAAGGGATGGCTTAACCAAAAGAAGATCAATGTTATTGAATGACGTAGCCAGAGCCCAGACCTGAGTCCAACTAAAACTCTGTGTGGTGACCTGAAGTGGGCTGTGAACAGGAGATGCCCTTACAATGTGATGGATCTAGAATGTTTTTGCATGAAAGAGTGGGAAAATATTGCCAAGTCAAGATGTGCCACGCTGGTCGACTGAGTGGTGTAATAAAATCAAAGTGTTTAAACAAAGTATTAGTTTAGGGGATTGTTTTTCACTTACTTTTTTAATATTGTAATTTCACATTGAGGGTGGGAAAAGTTCTGACATGATTTTTCTTGGTTTCATTTTTTTTTTTTTTTTACATCGCAAAAACCTGCAATTTTAACACGGGTGTGTAGACTTTTTATATCCATTGTATAGGAAACGTTTTGTTGGTCCTGCTTTCATGTGATTTGCAACCAATGGAATAGCATGCTAGCAACCAGCTGATATTCCTTACAGTGATGCTAAATGGTTGCTATACTAGTGCAGGTGGTTGCTAGGTGGTTCCTATGCAAATGTTTTCTGTTGGAACATCAACCTTGCTGCAGTTTTCTTTCCAAGGCAGATTCTTGTGGATTTTTACCTCAACAGGACAGCAACTCACAATTCATATAATCTTACCTACAAACTTTTTGTTTTTATACATCTGCACAGAATTACCTTCAGATTACCTTTACATTAGTTTTTAAGACTTTGGGTTGAGTATTCATATCTTCATATGGGAAAAGAACTTCCATGTAGAAATCTTCAGTTTCTTTGAGGAAGTTTGAGAATGGAAGACGCTCCAGTTGTTCATCGGAGTTCTAGGATTAGCTCAAATAATTTCAGTAGAATCTTCTGTGGCAAGAAACTGGCAGACAGGATGATTTTCATGTGCTGGTATGTAATGAATTCTGTAAATATTACTTAAATATAACACTATAGGTTTGCGTTAAATGACGTGTGTTCATAATTTGTTCAAAATCAAAATATCCATATAGTCATCATTACAATGGAGTTAAAAAAAAACAAAAAACTGACGTAGTACGTAACAGTTGTACGTAGTACGTAAGCATGATTTTAGAGTCCAGTCTGCCATGTCAGGGCAGTAGGTGGTAGAGTAAGTGGTACGGTATGCTTTAATGCAGAACTCCGTAAAGAATGGTAAGTCAACGAAACCGGACAGAAGATTTTTACATATTCTTATATTTTTATCCTTAAATATACCTCAACTTCTATATGTATAGTTTTAACATTCATAGTCAATCTTCTAGCGTACTTGTCAGGGCATTGTTTATTTGTTTAGCGATCGTTGAATCTTGCTATTAAGAGTTTTGTTTTTCTTTTAAGATCTGAACAGATTTGACATAAAAGCTTCGTATAGTTGTGAAGTGTCAATCATTGTGAAATATAACTGAAATAGTGAACATTTGCTATTCAGCATGCAAGTTAAATACGGCGATTAGCTTAAGCTTTAACTTCATCACGCAGGCTTCTTTCCTCGTGATTGCGGATAGGCCTCAACCTGAATCTCCGTCAATATTAAGTAACAAACGATGAGATTAGTCATAGTAAGTTCAAAATACTCAGCAAAGAGGCATATTGTGTTTCATTTTTCACTTTTTGGCTTGTTTGATTTTCATTTAGTGCTAAACTACTAAACAGGCAGATGACTATGCTAACACGCTGTGTTTGGTGCTAGCCATGACGTTAGCAGTTCATTTAAACTGTTAGTCATTGTAGTATGTTACATTACATTTCACATGTTACATTTAAGTTTATACTACATAAGGGTGTGTAATGTAACAGCTATAAAGCAGTTAGAATGAAACTACATGTATGAATCAATTTTATTCATATTTTTCCACGTTTAACTTTTTGAGATATATTTTAATAAATTTTATACCTAGTTTTATTGTATCATCATTTGTTACTTAATATTGACGGAGATTCAGGTTGAGGCCTATCGACCAAGAGAAGAATCTTGTGTGATGAAGTCAAAGCTTAAACTAATTGACGTATTGAACTTGCTTGACGAATAGCAAATGTTAAATATTTCAGTTATATTTCACAGTGATTGATAATTAACAACTATATGAAGCTTCTATGTCATTTTTTTTTTACAAACATACTGTTACATTAGTCATTCTTCTGTATGGTAAACATGTCAGTAAACATTACATGTAGGTCTTTTTTCTCTGTGTTTTACAGCTTCCAGTTCAGTGTGTGGACAACCAAGCTGGATTAAATGGCGTGGTTATTTATGAGAACGACATTTTCCCCATATCAAATCCCATATCACCAGTAAGTTTCCTTGTGTAATGCCTGCGCTCTTACAACAAAATGGGGCTGCTTCTCTCTCTCTCTCTCTTTTTCTATTTTAATTTTTCTCATTTTCATTCTAATAAATGAAGGTAGCGTTAAAAACACCAACAGTGTTTTATTCCCAAATAGAAATTTTAATGTAGGTCTTTTTCTCCATGATTTTAGATTCCAGTTCAATGTGTTGGCGACCCGATGGGTTTAAATCAGGGGTGTCAGACGTACGGCCCGCGGGCCAAAACCGGCTCGCTAGAGGGTTCAATCTGGCCACAGGATGAATTTTGAAAGTGAAAAAATGCATAAAAGACATGAACTAGAAATTTTTAATAAAATGCTATTCCTAAATT
>JANDJT010000081.1:23290291-23317902 GCA_024331685.1 Stegophilus panzeri | reverse complement strand
AGAGTGTGCTCTCTGAAAGGAGGAGTTTAGAACGAATCCTTTAGAACGGATCATTTAACGAGTCGTTTGTGACACTGAGGGGGGGAAATAAAAAAAAAGGTAACGCTGCAGTTTAAATTATGAGCATTTTAAATTAAGTGTTTTTTGACCTTGGATGCGTGTAAATCTAATGTATGAGACATTTAAAACAAAATTAGGCACGTTTCAAATCCATAATAGGTGCACTTTAATAAAAACCCTGCAGCCAGAACTACTGTCTAACTACTACTGTTAATAAACACCTTCTGACCAATCAGAATCGAGCATTCAATAGCGCTGTGGTGCAATATAAATTAACCACCATATCACCTCGGGGGTGAAGTTTCCAACTGACCACGGTGAGAGAGTGCAGTGTAAAATGTAGTTTGATCAAAAACAAACAAACAAACAAACAAACAAATAAATCACCAGAATTAAACCCGAGTGCTAGGACTCAAGAGTGCAGCAAACTACTCAAAGACATGTTAACTTTGTGAGCTGAAATCTCTTCCAGTGATGTGATGCTGAACGTAAAACACTCACTTTAGCGTAGTCGAGAGGTAGCTGATCTTCTGGGCACTTGAACACACCCGCACTGTAGGAAAAAAAAACAACAAAAAACACCATGCAGAGCAAGTGAAAAACTCAGTCAAGCATTAATAGTAATGACTGTAAGAAGTTTTCAGAATTCATTTGAAGACGTGATGAGTTTCGCCGTCGATCAACAACGGATCGTGACTGTAGATTTAAGTGTGGCAGGCTGAAGTTATTTACACAGCCTCAAACAAAACGAAGTGGAGAGGCTATTGCACTTGACTAATGCTATGGGCTACTACCTAGTGAATTTTTAGAGCACGCCTATATTAGGCAGCTGCGCGTCGACATACAGTCGTCCAGTGTACAGTCTAGCAACACCTTTCGAGCGCTTTTACACATAATGCTATTTGATACAGGTGAGCAGGTGAGTTTCCTGAAGATCCAACATCATTAACCAGGGTTGCCAAGTTTCAGCAAAAGTCACAAAAGACCTGAAACTGGCCCACTAGCATTAGTGATGTCTTTAATTATTTTGCATCTTACAGGCAAAAGAAAAGCAGCTCTATAATTACAAATAAACAATAAGTATAAATCAGATTGACGAGCTTAAAAAGGCTTCATTTTGCCTTAATGCCTTAAACTCTCTCAGGATCTTTCAACACATCCAGACTTACATTCCTCACTCTCATACCTGCATACATTTCCTTTTAACGTCACTGTAATTACTGAATAATCAGTAGTAGTTACTAAACAGCTGAATAATTAACTGAAAAACACAAATCATTAAACTGAAAACCTCTCATTATAGATTAGAGCTTATGCTTTTGTTTTAAATCCGAAAACTGCAAAGTATTTGGGATTCAGCCTCAGAAAAAGTAACGCCTGAGGCTCCTGTTCCCCCCGATTAGCGTAATTAGCCTCACTGGTACCCATTATGACTGTATATGACCACATAACACTGTTATGTGAAAGCACACACTTTGTGCTGCGTCGTAACTGGAAAATAATCCATACTGAGACCCAACGCAAAATACCATCCACAAGTGGATTATTTTCCCCTAACTGCACAGCCTGAAGTGTTTTATTCCTCTTATAATCAGTGATTTGTCAAACATTACAATTTTTTAAAATTTATTGCTGAACAACACATTTTTAAAGCTTTTATAGTTCACAAATCCACAAAACGAGTTGGTTTCTGTAACGACTTACATTAAAAACGCTAGTTCCATCACCAGCCTCGCTCTTTTAAAAGTTGCTAAAACAAAACAAAAATGCAGCTCGTAACGTTACCAAGAACCCGGCAAGCGCGCAATTACAAACCGGAAAATGAACCTTCCGTTTCCGCTGACGAGGCAGTATTTGTATATTAGGATGGTAATTGTGTTGTGTTGTCTGCGATGAACGCATCGTGTTGTGACCAAATAGCAAGAAAAATTCCTAATACATGTAAATGTACAGAGTCTTACATTAATATTGGCACCCTCGGATTAAATATGCACAATGAAGGCTGTGGAAAAAATGTCTATTGTTTAACCTTTTCATCTTTTGTTCATAAAAATTCACAAAAATACTCTGCTCTCATGGACATCAAACAATTGCAAACACAGATTTATAAATATCATCATTATATACACACACACACACACATAAAATATAAATAAGGGTGCCAATATTAGTGGAGGGCACTGAACATGGCAAATAAAATGATTCTGTGACCCAAAAAAAGTTAAATACACAAAGCTTCATTGTTATCGTTTCCATAGTAACACAGGGACTTATATGGTGGGCGCTCGACATGTACAGACTAAATGTGTGTAATTGTTGATGTGCTTCTCCTTTTATTTTCTTTAAGGAGAAATTTATTGAACATTTTTGGAAGGAGTCTGCAGTATTAGCGCTTAACAGTCAGAGGCAGAGTTAAGTAATTAGGTTTCCTGCCGTGGGAAAACCTTCAGGACAGATGGCTTTGCCAAGCTGCATTTTTTTTTTTTTTTTTTTAAACTTTATA
Organism: Stegophilus panzeri; assembly: GCA_024331685.1. Taxonomy (NCBI): domain Eukaryota; kingdom Metazoa; phylum Chordata; class Actinopteri; order Siluriformes; family Trichomycteridae; genus Stegophilus; species Stegophilus panzeri. The sequence goes on along the minus strand of JANDJT010000081.1, from coordinate 23,315,339 downwards.
ATCTCAAGAAAGGGAAAATAGAGAGAAAAATAATGGTGAGAAAAAAAAAAAGTATTTATTGCTGCTACACTGTAAGAGACAACAGGAACCAACTTGTTTTGTAGACTATCCACGACATTAACCGAAACTATAAGAGAATTTATTTATTTATTTATTTATTTTTTCCTCCAATGACGTCTCGTTCTTTAATAAATCACACCACCTTGTCACTGATTATTTTCACATAACAGCATGTCGTGTTCAGTTTTTCCCTCACTTAACATCTCAACCGTCACAATCAGATCTCATGGTGACGGCAGCTGTGTGGCCAGATGTGCGGATAAAGTTTGTTTGTTTATTTATTTTTCATTTGTTGGTTTGTTTCTTCGATTGTTGAACAAATTCTTTATTGTAATATTCTGAGATGCTGGATTTTTGATTTCCGTGTGCCGGAAGCCGTAATCGTCGAGATTAAAATAAAAAAACAGGCTTGAAGTATTTCACTTTATGTGCAATGAATCCAGAATATATGGAAGTTCTTTCACTTTTTGAATTAAATTACGGGAAAAAACAAACACAAACTTAATCCACGATATTCCAAGTTTTTGAGATGCACCTCTACACTCTGTTTTAAGATTTTACACAGAAACGGTAAGGGTTCATTGAGAAAGACAGCTGAAGAACCCTTAACGGTGCCAGAAATTTGACCTTTTTAACCTAATAGATAGTTGGTGATGAGGCCGTGTTCTCTCTCTCTCTCTCTCATAGAATACCGAGCTGATAATTGTGTATCAGTCATCAAGAACAAGTGACTCATTACATCGCAAAACTCCTCTTTAAAATTCTTTCCAGCAAAACGCTTGTGCAAGTGTCCTTATTTCTAGAAATGACGTGTCCTGATCCGTTCTTCACATAATGTACGTTCATGTATGTGTCTAAAAACTGTCACGAAGAATGCTGGGAGCTCGTCGATCCTGCTACTCCATCACCGTGCTCTAGGACCTGCATTTAACCCGTCGTGTACACAGAGAAACCCTGATAACCAGCTTTAATGTTTATGGCAGAAGATAAATCAGAACCAATCAGAGATGAGATCATTTCATGTCTTTAGTCTGTTTTTTTTTTTTTTTTAAATATTTTTTCTAAATATTTCTCTTGTAATTAAATCAAACCCATCTCATGTTACATGGGTCTGGCTCACACAAGTCTTTGTTAAACAAGCTGGGGATAAAAGAGGTGCGGCGACTCATGTTTCGACTCATAAGCCAGCACGCCTTCTGTTTGCAGACTTCATAAAAATAACAATAAGACTACTACTGAACACGCATCAGCACGAATACGCTGCCGCTGCACAAATAACCCAGAGTAAAGCAGAAACCCGTTCCTTGCCGTCAGGTATGTGTTAGACTGATAACACGAGCGAAACTACTCGGCCAGAACTGCGATAACACCGGCGTGAACAATGAGCGCCACTGTTACAATACAGTCTTTTAGAGGCATTTAAAAAAGCAACTCGCCTGACTGCATGTTTAAGAAGACTCGCTGATGACGTCGACGTGAAAGCGGGGTCACTGACGGGACGTGGTTGCGTGAAATTACGATTCCTCAGAATGTTCCTGTTGCCCTTAGAAATGAATAAATACAGTTCATCAATTAAACCACTTTAAATATCTGCAGGGCCTGTTAAGTCGGTGTTGTAGGACCGCCATTTAATCCGTCATGTACACAAATAAAGCGGAGCTGATAACCAGCGTTAATGTCTGCGGCGGAGATTTTCTGGCGCGTCCTTTAGAAACGAATAAATACGCTTCCCAAATTAAATCGATCATATACGAGGAGCTGAGCAGGAAATAAACACGGAGCTTTAGTTCCATTATTCGCCAGCCTGTTCTCGTGAGAAATTCGAACAAACGAGAACGACACTGTCGTCTGATTTCATACAAATTAAGTTGTAGGACGAGGTACGAGCACTGTGCCCGCACCTAACCTTAACCGTTGTACCATTTCAAACAAACCGAGGTGTGTGAATTGTTGGAAATTTGCAAATGAGACCACAAAAACCACCGCAGTGTGCAAATATATTCCTTGGGTTGAGCTAAATGATGTTTTTTGTTTTTTTAAACAACATCTGTCATCTTGCTCTACCGGTTTCGCTCGAATTCATGACATGAGCATTTGCCTGTAACTGACACTTGTAGGTCATGTCTACCTTTAATGTTTGTGAAAACGTAAAGACTTTTTCCATTTGCTCCAGATAAGATGGGATAAACAGTAACTAATGCAGACTTACCGGCTTATTGTCTTTTGCATACATATTAACACAAGTACTCACCATCCACTTTATTAGGAACACCTGTACACTTGCTCAATTATTACGCAGATACCGATCAAGAGCTTCAACATCAAAACTCTGAATTGGGGAAAAACATGATCAGAAACTGGTCATCTCCTGGGATTTTCACCATATGTTCACTTCAGATTCCTGTTCTTGGCTGACCGGAGCGGAACCCCATGTGGTCTTCTGCTGTTTTCGCTCATCCGCCTCAAAGTCTGGTGTGTCGCGAGTTCCGAGATGCTTTTCTGCTCAGCACACTTGTAAAGAGTTGCTGTGACCTTCTTGTCAGCTCAGACCAGTCTGAACATTCTCCTATGACCTCTCTCAAGACCTCAACAAGGCATTTCTACCTGCAGAACTGGACGTTTTTGGTTTTCACACCATTCTGTATAAACCTGTCGTGTGTTAAAATCCCAGCAGTTTCTGAAATACCCAAACCCGTCCATCTGGCACCAACAACCACGTCACGGTCAAAGGCACCGAAATCCCATTTTAATCACATTCTGATGTTTGACATGAACATTGACTGAAGCTCTTGACCTGTATCTGCGTGATTTTATGCACTGTCCTGCTGCCACATGATCGGCTGACGGATGGTGAGTGGATTTCTTAATCCGAAAATATTTTTACGATCTCAGCTGCTTCCATAAAAGCCCTCTCGAAGTGTGTTTAGTACAATTAGATTAGACTGAACTTTATTGTCATTGTACAGTCCAAGTATTAGTACATGCACGAAATGCAGTTCGGCATCTAACCAGACAGTAGTGAAGTGCAGAGAAATGTGAAATGGGTATATACAGATCCAATGTACAGATATACAGTGTAAATATGAACAGTATGAAAAAGATCCAGTTGAAAAACGACAAGACATATACACATTTATTAGTATTATTTTTATTTATTTATTTATTTATTTATTTATTTATTTATTAAAACACACACTATATGGCCAAAGGTTTGTGGACACCTGACCATCACAGCCATACATGCTTGTCGAACATCCCATTCTAGATTTAGTCCTGCATTGTCGTTATAACAACAACAACAACAACAACAACAACCACCTCCACTCTTCTAGGAAGTCTTTCCACTAGATTTTGGAGCGTGGTTGTGGGGATTTCAGCCACAAAAGCATTAGTGAGGTCAGGAACTGATGTCTCGAGTGCACTCGGTGTTCCAGTTCATCCCAAAAGTGTTCAGTGGGGTTGAGGTCAGGGCTCTGTTCAAGACACTCGAGATCCTTCAGTTCAACTTTGGCAAACCATGTCTTCCTGGAGCTCGCTTTGTGTACAGGGGCACTGTCATGGTGGGACAGGTTTGATTCCCTGTTCCAGTGAAAGGAATATTATGGAAATACATATGGCTGTGATGGTCAGGTGTCCAAACTTTTGAACTTACAGTGTGTGCATTGGATGAATAGCCTACATTATAAACATTTAAGTGCAAAACTGAAACAAAAACTACCAAAAAAAAAAAAAAAAAAAAAAGATTATTTTCAGAAACAGAATTAAGTGCAAAAATGATCAATAAATATGCAACAAACGATATAAATATAGTCACGTGATAACTAAGACCAAAAGAAAGCATGCACTAGGTCAGACACCTCCCAGGCTACTAGCGCACTAAGTAGTATGCTTAACTAGTACAGTACCTACAATAGTGTCCTTGTGTGTTTACGTGCTATTTAGTGCAGTAGTATGGAGTTTTGGGTGTAGCCAAGAGGAAAAAACAAAAAAAGCTCACCTGTAAGTGAATAAACTGCTCTGAAAAGGTTAACATTAAGCACACACTTACCTGAGAAACTCCTGGAGGCAGGTATCACAGAACCTGTGTCCGCAGGTGGACACCTGCACCGGCTCCCTCATCGGCTTGTTGCACAAAGGACACAGAAAGCGGCGTCTCGGTCGCTCGAGAAATTTGTAATCTAAACCTGGCATAACAGCGTGTTTATATAACAAAAACACAAATTAAAATAGCCTTTACTTCTGGTACACTGAAGCTGAACGGCTTAACTCGTGTTCACGTAAAACAACCGACTGAGCACGTCGTTAGTGTTGTTATTGTGCGACATTTCCGGATTCAAAGTGCTCCAGAACACAGGAATGTGTAATTTGAGGCACCTGATTGGGTACCGCCCCTTCACTGAAAGGGGAGGGGCTGGGGTTTTGTCCTAAAATACAGGACAAACTCTTCACTTAGAAACAACGAGTATTTTCCTCCTTTCTTTAATTCGTTGGAAGAAGACATGACTGACAAGACACCTGTCCAATTTCTGACCAATCCACTTATACAGTGTTCAATTAACACCTTAAGTGTTCATTAAAGTACACCTGGGTATAAATAAGCACTATAAGAGTTAACTCTTTTTTTTTTTTTTTTACCAGAGGTCAAACAATGGAATTTCCGTCTGTTTGTGTTCAGCATTGAATTTAGTTGTGATGTCACCCTACACTGTAATGCTCAATGACTCATAGGAAAGTAGACACTCAGGGTTTTAAGAATTTGCAGTTTTTCATAAGTATTTCTTAAACAACCTAGCCTACTAGCTATAAATGCTATCATTTTATTGTGGCAGTTGTAAACTAGAGGTCGACTGATCGTGGATTTTTCCGATACCCGATAACTAAGTTGTGAGGTACCTACCTGCCAATAACCGTTTAATCAACCGGTCGTTTTTAAAATTGAAACGGAATGAAAACACGACACTGGAAGTAAAATATTGCTGACCTTTATTACAAAAATAAACAGTACTGTGTTTAGAGAGTGTGTTTGGTTGTGCTGCTTGTATGCTATTTTCTGACTGCTGTTCTGGTTTTTGACTTTTGCCTGGTTTTTGGACTTTGAGTTTGGTTGTCCCTGTACCTGTTTATGTGCATTCTATTTACCATTGTATATATGATTCACTTGGTTCACTGGCAGTAGGGGTGTGGCTGCCATTTCTTTTGGGAGAGGGTCCTTTGTCTCTGTTTTTGGCTTAGGTAGTTAGGGAAGTACTTGTATTTTCTTTGTTATTTTCCTTTTAGGTAAGCTAGCTACCTAACAATAGAATTCTTTTGTCTATTATTTTGGCCTTGGCCCACCCTGAAGTTATGCCTGGTTTGGTTCCTTATACAGTTATATGTATATAATTTTGTGTTTTACAATATACCACAACCTTTGTGAACAACCTTGTTTGTGTTATTCCTGGCTTCCCTTATTTAAACGTCAAATTCCATTGAATCCCGAGCTGGTTACTCTGTGCGGCCTAACCTAGAGTGGGACGTAACAATATAGATGAATATTACTATGTGAACTATTAATACATATTAAAATCAATAAAAGATATATGTCCAAACTGAACCAAATAAACTCCAAATAACATAAAAATTGAGACATCCCAAATGAATAAAAAAAACACAACACTTCAAATAACACAACAAAGTTTATCAGTGATTTTTTTATTTAGCCTCTAGAGGCCGCTCTCGCACGGTAGAATGACAGCAGACCCTTCTCAGCAACGAACACAATCCGGTGTGGATTTTTGCTGATAATCGATAGTTCCAGCAATCGGTTATCGGTACCGAATGATCGGCAAAACCGATCAGTCTGTCGACCTCTATTGTATACGTTCTTTTATTATCAAAAAAGCTTTAGTTGTGCTGTCTATTTTATCTCTGTACCAATGTTATTGTGGAGAGGTGTGAATTGTTTGGCCAGCAGAGGGCTCACACCCCTCCCAATTCCCATCGTCCTGCTCACCAGCAGCTAAACACAAAGTCACGATACTCGACACGCAGAAACCCAACCGTGTCCGGACTAATCTTATAACAGAGTTTCAGCGATAACATAATTCATTTGTTTATATTGATCAAAAATGTCCGATATGTGGATACACGCCAGTGTACTCACAATAATGATGTGCTGTGGGTACACTCTCAGAAAAAAAAGGGTGAATTCAGGTATATTGGGATATGTTTTTGCTTTTGTTCTGGACTTTCCACATTGTCTAAGCTTTCTTGGTGTAATAAAACAAAAATAAACTAAGGCATGATGCATTTCTGAAATCCTCAACGTCTCGACTATTTGCATGTGTGTATGGAGCGTGGAAGCTGAGAAGTATTTGAATAGGGATTTATGTATATGTGTATTTGAATTCTTTTTTTCCTGTGGTGTATTTTATAATTGTACATTTCTACTAGTGTGTGTTTTTTTTTTTGTTATTGTTTGTTTGTTTTGAACTTGCTATGGGGTGAGATTTGTCTTTAAATACATATTAAAAATGATCGTTTTACGGTTTTGTGATTTAAAAAAAACCAGAACCCTAAATACAAATATCAAAAATACAGATTTTGGTGTAAATGAGGCCAAATTTCAGAGCTTTCACAGGGGTCGAACTCAGCGTTTAATTGATCACAGTTTAGTCACCTGCTATGCTTGCATCCGTGAAGTGAAGTGAAGAGACATAGAGTAGAGTCAAATGGAGTCAAAACAGACAATACGGACTGTACTAAGGTAAGTGAATTTCAAGTTTTTATATTCTACTGATACGGTTAAATTATTATTAAGCAGCTAACTTTGGCTGCTAGCTGCTAATAATTGCCAGCAAGCTAATGTTAGTGTAGCCTAACATAAGGCTCTTGAACAATGACCCTTAGGGGCCCACACACTCACTCCCTATACATATTTTCCCACCTTTATACTGCTAGGTTGAGGTGCTGAGACACAATAATTTTACTCGTCAGTGGAGTCCTACTCAATGGATATAACAGATGGAACATGTGAATCTTGAAACTAGCTAGACCGTTACCTATATATTTATACTTGTCATATAGTAAGTATCAAGTGTTTAACATTTCTGTAGAATGAAAGCATTTTTTTATAGAACAGAAAAATTATTTTTATTTGTTTGACCACATACTGTAGTACATACATATTTTTTTTCTTTTCTTTCCCCTTTCTTTCCCCTTTCTTTATTCTGCTGTGTTGAGGTGCTGAGACACAAGAATTTTACTCCGTGTGCTACACAGTGGACGTAACTAATAAAACTCTTGAATCCTGAAACCATTACCTAAATATTTACACTTCTCATATAATATCAAGTGTTTAACCTCTCAATAAAATAAAAGCATTTTTTGTAGAACATAAAAATAGTTTTTATTCCTTTGATCGCATATATTACATAAAATTTAACAAAGAAATTATTTTGTCAAGACAAGAAACACAAGAAAAAAAACTATTTGGTAAAAGAAATTTAATTGAAGCATCATTTAACCCTAATTCTGGGGTGGTTCATGTATCCATTATATATCCCTTCACCTTTCCTCTTTCCATGTTTTATATTTTAAGACTGTCCCAGTTTACCGGAACCATGCAGAACCATCTTGAATACATTCTAAACGTCTGAACAAGTAACCATCTGCTTATTTTTTTAAATCATAAATATGTCGAACATACATTATTAGTCATGATCATTAAAACAAAAAAAATAGCTAAAGCATATCATTTGTCCTACCTGAAGCTTTTTGGGCTTCCTGTTTGATGCTGACCACACCCCCTTATTTGATGTACCATGAAGTCAATTATTTATATCATGCATTTCTACTGCAAGGGCTTTTGACTTTCACTTATCAGATACAATATACCTGTACTACACCTATACCTTTCCTTGTTTCTGGGGTGGTACCCTCAGGTGTACATGTTTTGTAGACTTATGTATCTTTCACCTGGAAATATGGATATAGTAAACTTTTTAAAATGAAGTAAAATACATAAATGGACCGTAATTAATTTTTAGGGTAAGATTTTATAGGTGCACTACATATATACTAAAGGTACAAATGGTGTTCCACCACAGTGACATGAAAACCCCTTTTTCATTTCATTTTTCATTTTATTCATTTAGCAGACGCTTTTATCCAAAACGACTTACAAACGAGGAAACACAAACAAAGCGATATATCAAGCGGAGAACAATACAAGTGTGCAGCGTCAGAGTGTCAGAGCCAGTAAGTGCAGATGTTTTAAATTCATTCATTTATTTATTTATTTTTATTAAGGATTTTAAGAACCTACATGATTTTTTTTTCTGAGCGTATAAGCCACTAATAACAGCATACTTTAATTCTTAATGCATTTCCTTTGCTTACTAAAACCTCCAACAAAATACAACAACATATTTCTCTACAATGAAATACCTATGAAACATACTGAAACCGTTCTGATCAGCCTACAGTACATGTGAGTCATGACTTAAATCTACCGACTCAACAGTTTACACAGCCATTCAAGCATAAATACAGATGCTTGACATCCTAGGAGCTTCAGCTGTGTTGTCTTTGATTTGTTGGTTTCATCGAAACATGTTCCAGCTCGCAGAGCAAGTTTTACTTCCTAATTCCTCCCGATGAGTAATGCGTTAATTGTAGCCTCAGTAAAGCCTGTTGCACTTCTGATCCAAGAAGTAAAAGCACGGTGGTATAAATAGCACACAAAATGTTTGTTAAGTATGAAACTTTACTATGGTTAAGCTTATGTTAAATAGATTACTAATGTCATATGAAGATCAACGTACTGCGTAGTGAAGGGACGGGTTTGCATGGTGTGGTGCTAGACTACACACAAAGTAAAGATTATTCAGATGACTCATCGTTTCATCATTGTTTCCTGTTAGTATATATTTTTTTACTTCATTTAAATGTTGTATTAATTAAAAACAAAATAAATAACTGTTCTTTAGCTAAGGTAATGAATGGAAGAAGATTTTAATGAAATATATAAAATAGACCCGATCTTTCATATCTAGTGAACTTCTTTGAGTAACCCTGTAATAGGCAGTTAGGAATCTAGAATATACAGTCATCCAGCATACAGCCTTTTTAGACTGACCTTTTTTTCAAACAGCAGATGTGTTTGCCAGGCTTTAAGGTCTTAAAAACCTCACAATAGACAAAAAACAAAAACAAACAAACACACATTTCCGATCTACAGTCATTATCCACTCAATAATCCCTCTCTTTCCCTCTCTTCGCAATATCTCTTATAATAGAAATTGTTCTTATACATCATCCACACACTGTCTGCACTTACACTTTGAATTGTTTGTGGGAATCTATTAGGTTTAATTTCAGCTATTTGCTATAAAATAAGAATCCGGTGGTCACTGAGTGTTTTTTGTTTTTTTTTTTTTTAAAAACAAGGCCAAGTTGGCATCCCTGTTATTAACTGTCCTGCTGCTGCTCCTCCAATGCTGAAAATGTTCATATAGTGTGATCATGGGGCAGCATGATTCCTACCCCAATAGGCCTCTATTAGTGATAGTTGCAATTCCCATTTTGACCACTAGGTGCAATAATAACTCTATGGCGTTAAAGAGGCAGTGGACACGCTGCATCATGACTGCGCAGCATCCTGAAAGGTGAGCAAATCAACGGAACTTATATCCGTCAAATAGCAACATTTTTTAAAATTGTTGGTCCCTCAAAAGATGTAATTGGTACTTCAATGGAATTTAAATCGTATGGGGTTGTGTGTGAAGAGTAACATTTGTTATATGGTGCACGTATGTATGAGCTACCACTGAAAATATATGTATAACATACTGTTTTGGTGTATTTATGCTAAAAGTTTGAAATGCATTCATATATATGATAAAAAGAAATAATAAAATGCTCCAGTTCCATCTCTGTAAAAATTATTTTATTTTACAGCTAAGAAAAGGACTTCATAAAATCCACTTATTAATCCAATTAATATCCAACAGATATATTAAATTTGAAAAAAAAAAACCCCAAAAAAACAACAACTGAAATGACAGACCAAAGAGATATAAAGAAATACTTCAAAAATAACAATGCATTTCCACCCAGTAATGACCTCTCACTGGAGAGAAATCAGTCGTGATTGAAATGATTGTAGTTATTTCAAATGACGATGTCGCGTCTTCATCGTCAGTTGGTTCCAGTCCTCAAGGACCAAAGTACGCTGCTTCAACACACCTAATTTACTTCATCAAGGGCCTGTTGGTTAATATATTAACTCTAACCTGGTTATAATAGTCGAGTACATTCACATGTGCAGTTACATATACTGCCTCTGAGGTACATTTCCTGAAATCTTTTAGCAAAACATTTCAGAATTCCATTCCAGCCGTTTGACTACTTTTGAAGGTAAAGCACAATTTTACCCTCTTTATAAAATGTAGATTTTACAGTGTTATAAACTTCAACCCTTTACTTGAAAGGTATTTACACTGGGCCTTAATTACACATTCCGAAGCAATGCATACACATTTTATTTTATTTTAAAGAAACGTCACTTGATGATTACGTAAGGCTTTACATGAAAAAGAAAAGAGAGAAGAACTCTCGCTTACTGTTATGAGTTTAACTGTTTGAGACTGTAATTACCCCCCGTTTTGGTCGCCTGCCAAGTCCCGCCCACCAGCCAGCGCTCCAGTATTATACAACAGCTACTAACCAGGTAGCTATCTGCTCTCTTCCGCATACACGCGCTCACAGGCATCCATGATTGGCTAGTGATTCCGTGACTGATAGTAGAGTAAGAAACGAAAAACGGCTCATTTTTGCTTCCTCTGATCTTGAAAGTTATATTACTTTGTCTTTACTAACTGCAGGTGCATGAAAAATCAAGGTGTCTCATCTGAAGTCTCCTATGAAACGTCCACTGACCTTCTGGATATTATATCATGTCTATGTAATTATATGCTGCTGGTCTACTTGCAATCAAAATTATTACGAAGCACCACTTCACATATTTATAAAGCTCACACGAACCGTTTTAAAGCCTTCAGACTAAAGTGGTAATCAGTTTGCGTTTATCACACTGTTACACAAAGCACTATGTATACTTTCTACAACGTTATCACAGTGTCCTGAGTGCGCCGTTGGTAAAAACAAAGCTAATAACTTAAGACAAGGGAAAAGAAATTGCAGTATCAATTTCAAACCGTCGACCGATAACGATGATTTACAGATGTTTCCTCTTCTCTTTTTCATGTATATAAAGGACACAATGCAATGCTTATGAAATGTTAGAAAGCCCTTCGGATATAGTGCTACCACACTTATGATGCTACATAGTAAGTAACTGTGAAATTATTTCTTTTCCTTCATTAAAATCATCCTGATTCAAAACGGAATAAAAACTATATTTATGTTACGTTATATATTTAATCAGCGTGCACTGAATTTGGATCCTTCATTAGATTCAGCACTGTTACAAGAGGTGATCTAAAAGCTATGTTCAGATTAAGGCAGGGAAGTGGCGTGGCCGGGACAAGTGACTATCCTGATTGGTTGCTTTCCTCAGAACGCATTAGCTTTACGCTCTCAGTCAGCAAGGAATCTCTGTAAAGAAGAAATTGGGGTTTTTTTAGTCGTTTGAGTCGAGTATAGCATGTATGAGCAATTAAACAAGCTTTAATGTTCACATTTGCATTACGTAAAAGAAAAAGAAAAAGATATCTAAATAGAAAAGGTGTCTGTCTCAGTTTATCCATGTCATTATAGTACCTGAATCATCTGTACAGTTTTTACCTGAATCATCACAGCAGCGGCGACGACCAGCACGGCCATTAGAGCAACGCGAGCCAGCTTGCCCATCTCCACCTGTCTGAGGATGAAGAAGCGAGCCCAGTCCAGTTTCTTCGCTGTGTGCGGCGGGTAGCGCATGTTGTTCACTCCTTCCATCTTCAACTGCTTAACTAGGCAGCCTCGCAGGTGACTTAGCTGGTCAAAGGTAAACTTGCCGTGGTAGCAGCCCATCCCGCTGTTGCCTGCAGGGGGCGCCATACACTTTTTAAACCATAATAACTGGCATTTTTATGAACATATACTTGTCACGTTAAAAAAAAATTCTTCTGTATTTAAAGCATAAAATTCAAAACCCTAAATACAAATCTCAAAGATTCAAACACAGATTTTATGAAAATTAAAACAAAGCTGAAGCATTTTTTTTTTTTTTGGTGTTTATTTTTTTTAATCTCAAAACTTAATCCATACTTTTTAATTATATGTTGTTTAACCCTTATCCCATCAAGTTCAAGAAAAAAAAAACCATTGGCAGAAATATAAAAAATATTTAAATATGACATGTACGTAACTGAAATATACAGAATTAAATTCCATATACTTTCCTCAGTTTTCAAGCTCCATAGAAATGATGCTACTATGAGATTCTATCACATGCTTGAATGCTTCCTATAAATAATACTGAGATCTGTTGTGATTGGGTGAAATTTGGGCGTGTAGGTTATCTGCTTACCAACGCCACCAAAAGGCAGAGAGCTGACTGAGAAATGGACCAAGCAGTCGTTGGCCAAAACGCCTCCGCTGGAAGTCTCCGAGATCATACGTTTGATCAGCTAAACCAAGCAAAGAACGCAAATAATAAATCATTTTGAAATTCCCTAGAACTGTATCCGTAGTGACTGTTTTACATAATAAATAAATATAAAAGCATGGTGGAATTTCGCAAGCTGACCAGCGCAGCCAGATACTTTTTGGCTGTGAGTTTTAAAACATGTAGTGCCTCCTAAAAAAACTTTCCAAGATGTATTATCAGTGAAGGGAATGACAATGTGCGACATTCCTCGTGGACGTGTATGAAAACACACTCTGTGTGAATTGTTCTAACAGAGAGCCAGGTAAGAAAATGCTTTGGATGGACCACCTTCATAGAACTGTGTGTAATGCTAGCAAACTTCCATGCAGCTAACCGTGCTAACTAGCTGACACGGGTAGTGACGGTCAGCTGAAAAACTCATGAGAGCTCATTACAAAGAGAGACAGGACAGCGAAGGTACTCTTGACCATTCTCACAGCAAGCAAATCAGCATGAGCCGACGTTCACGTGTTTATAGTGTTATACGGCTATCGATCGTCCTAATGGCCGAGCGGGCAAAACCAAACCACAGGTCGGGGGAAAATGCTAACATCATTCTAACACTCATCTAACTGAGATCCACTGGCGTCTGTAGATTTTTGTTTGAGTTTCAGTGTAGCTGTGCTCGAAGTACTTAAAAATGCTAGAGTGCCAATCTTCACTAATTGTGATTACTACACCTTTAAACACCAAAATTCTCCCATGTTAAACCTTCTGCTTTTAATTTTTTTATCCACAATGCCTTTCAACAAAATTTTATACCACAGCGCCATCTGGTGGCTCCGACTGCTCAATGCAAAAAGTGTCCAACATTCCACACTTCAAGTTCTGGTGCTTTTAGCACACCTCGTGTCGCTGAATTTCCCACGTGAACACATTACTTGTACCAAGCATGTGAAGTGTGCCATTTGAGACTGTACAGTTTGTGAATATGCAGCAAGAACTACGTGTAGAAAGTTTGCCTTTAGTGGTAGACGCTGCGTCTACCTTGTTGTCTGAGCTGAAGACGTAGAGGGCCAGAGGTTTCTCTCTCTGGTTGATAAAGTCGATGGCCTCATCCACACTGCCAACACTCAGGATAGGCAGAAGAGGTCCAAAGATCTCTTCTTGCATGACCTTTGCCTCGGGCTTCACGTCTCTTAAGACTGTTGGAGCTGTAGGCGAAGCACATGGTACGAACTCCAGGCTTAATAAAGTAAAATATTAAGTGTGCGTTTCTAACTGGTGTAGTGATAAAGAAGGTACCGTTCTACCGTTGTACCATTCCAAAAACTAATACACTTAGGCTGAACACTATACCACTTTCAAATACGTTGCAACTACAATAGAGATAGGGTAAAAAACATACTAGCATCAGAGATAAAGCCATTTTACCAATGTAGCACTCAGACTCATCATTTTCTCCTCCTATAGCCACCGTGCTGTCCTCCATGAACACCATCACTCTCTTGAAATGGCGCTTGTTGATGATGCGTCCGTAGTCCGGGCAGGTTTTGGGATCTTCTGTGTAGAACTCCTTTAGAAATAAAAAAATAAAAACAACAGGAAAATGAAAAAAAGATGTCAGCTTCAATGCATTTACAACTACAATCCATTGACATGAATTTGTCTTTAATTCAAAACACCTGACTATAATTTCACCTTCATATGAACTGCTAAGGTTAGGCTTAGGCTTCAAATAACCTGCTAGAGGTTCACATACTTTTGCCACTCACAGATATGTAATATTAGATCATTTTCCTCAATAAATAAATGACCAAATATAAACTTTTTGTCACATTTGTTTAATTGTGTTCTCTTTATCTACTTTTATGACTTGTGTGAAAATCTGATGATGTTTTAGGTCATATTTCAGCACATATATATATATATATATAAAATTCTAAAGGGTTCACAAACTTTCAAGCACCACTGTACTGTATATCATGGACTCTCGCAAACACATTTATTTCATAGCTCTGTGTTGTATATCTCTCAACAAGAAGCTGTCTCCTGACAGTTAAACATGAGGTTCTGAGGTTGAAAACCAAACCAATCGTTACTGCTGACTGAATAGTAAACATTTTTTTTTCCCATATAGTTTTCCATTTTTTTTTCCATATTGAATTTGACAACTGGAGATGCTACATGAGGTAAAAAAAAACAACCCCAAAACAAAACAAAACTTTACAAAACTCCCGAGTATACAGCCCGAGTATTACTAAAATGTGTAGACCAGAATTAGTCATACACATACCTTCACGTTCCTCTTTATCTCTTCTATTACTCTGTCCTGGATGCTCGGGTCACAGAGGATGTAATCTGGTGCAATGCACGTCTGACCACAGTTTGTGAACTTTCCCCAAGCAATACGTCTGCAAAAGTGTAAAAGAAATATGATGTCCTTTTTCAAAGCAGGTCTATTATAGATTTAAAGCACCGTAATAATGATGTGGTACCCTTAAGAAATGTAAACCATAACATGTATTGCAGTGATCGACTTATTGTTATTGTGACTGATATTAAATCAACAAATTGCGTTTCTAAAAATCTTCGATTTTGGTCGAAAAACCTGGTTTGAACAGACTCACCGACAAGCAATGGTAAGATCGCAGCTCTTGTCGATGTAGCAAGGGCTCTTTCCACCTAGCTCCAGAGTAACAGGGGTTAAGTATTTAGCAGCTGCCTCCATGATCACTTTGCCAACCATGCAGTTCCCGGTGTAGAAGATGTGATCAAATCTCTGCTTCAGCAGCTCCTGAGTCTCTTGAACTCCACCAGTAACCACCGGGTACATCTCCTGAAACAGCCAGGTGAGATCATTTCACTTACAAAAACAGGCAACTTTGTAAAAACGGACATATCTGAATAGGAATAAAACACTTTGGGGCATGCTGTTATAGGAAAATAATCAACGATGATGTTGTGTATTACAGGCTGATGTGAACTGGATACCATCCTGAAAATGATTATTTTCTAATAATATCATGAACTGGTTTGTTCCTCCAGTTTGCCAACAACTACAACACCATGTCATGCTTTTTATAATTATGTTTAATCTTGTGGACAGTCAGCGAGACGAGCTAGTTCCTGTTTTCACTTACATTACAGCAACTATAAACAGTCGTTGTCATATCACAGCAAACCAGTGACTACATTTCCCATCTTGCACCAAGGACTACAAACATGGCCGCCATGGACCGCAATTCCCAGAACACTCGCCTTCATTCTAATCAGCACACCTACATCCAATTCACAGCACAACCACGACCACAGTTTAAAAGGACTTTCTATGCATTCACTCTTTGTGAAGTATACGCTCAGTTGCCTTCCATCGTTACCAAGCCTTGACAGCGTATTTGTTTATTCTGGTTTTTGACCTTGTTCTTGTTTACAACCTTGTCACTTTGCCTTGCCTTGTTTGGACTGTTTGCCTAATCGATTGACCCTTGCCTGCCTATGAACCTTGAATTCTGCCTGATCCTGTGTACTTATTGGATTAAACTAATTAACCTGCACTTGCTTCCGTCTCAGCCTCCATAACGTGACAGTCGTTCCCTCACTAGACTCTTTTTTTTCTGTCTCTTGAAGTTGATGAGACAAAAATACGCAGCTTGTCGTATTACCAAGAAACTTAAAAAAAACCCCACTCCGTCCTGAAGACTTTTTCACATGTCGGACAAACACTGGAGACTCCTTCTGACTGCGTCTCAGAAAACATCGCCGTATTAACGTTTACACACGCTTTTAAGTCCCTGTGTAAGTTCTTACTACAGAAAATAAAACACACTACAACAAGCACATTAATATAAATCTTTTAAACCATATAACGTTAACTAATTTTAAATAATATGCTAAAAAAAAACAAAAAACTAAATAAAATGTGAGCTGGTTGGTTCTAAAAACCTGGTCCTTTTTTTTTCATTTTTAAAATCCTGTTTAATTTTTGAACATATGATGCGTCAAAAAGGTCTCATCAGAAATGTTAAATTCTCCAAAAATTAGCTCCATGGTATCAGTACAAAACAAAAACCCTTAACCCTAGATCTGACAACAAAAACGGTTTCTTCTAAAATGTGTTTTTTTTTTAAAAAAAAAAAAAAAGAAAAGAAAGAAAGTGTGTAGCATTTCTCCACTATCAGTGATCGGTGATTTCGAACCTTGTCGATGTACAATGGCAGAAGATCCTCCATCGCTTTGGAAGTATGAACACACACTTCTGATGGCTTAATAACAACAGCATTGCCTAAAAAACAAACACACATTCTTATTTTTTTTCAATTATAATAATCTTATAAACCGATGTAAAATCTGTAAATCCTTAGCACAATAAAAAAAATATTAAATAAATGAAAAAAGACCACTTTAAGAGGATCACTACAGGGGTGGAGATACGTAGTTGAATTACTGAATGAAGACACTGATTGTGAGCGTTAGGCATTAGCATTTCAAATCGCGACGTCCATCTCACAAATGCTAATTTTATAATAAAAAAAAGTTCTTTCATAAAGTGCTTTTAGTGTCATGAATAATGCATACACTGGCTGGTCAATTAAAGCTCGCTCTCAAAGTTCAGATGCAGGCTGAGAGCAATTTAAAAGCCTGTTGTATAACGCTGTGAACCTTGCATGCACCTAGAAGATCTTTCGCTGTGTCCACCTTTAACCTTATTGATAACAGGAGAGAGGGAACCTGAAGAGTACTCTGATCTATTAGCAAACACAGGACTGGGGCAAAGTGTGGTAGAGAGCAGACAAACTCCAGCACAGAATATCACTGGATTAGTGCTAGAATAAAAGTCTTCCATTGTGCTATTCTTTTATTTCACCAAAAATCACTTTGGCACAAAAAGCATTTGGTATATATAACAGAAATGATAAATGCATTAATGAGCCAACAGGGGGCTCTGTTGTAAACACAGAACAAATAACTTATTATTATTATTATCATCTATCCATTTTCCATACCGCTTATCCTACACAGGGTCGCGTGAAACCTGGAGTATATCCCAGGGAGCGTGGGGTACAAGGCGGTGGACACCCTGAATGGGGTGCCAACCCATCGCAGGGCACAATCACACACACATTCACACACTACGGACAATTTGGAAATGCCAATCAGACTACAACGCATGTCTTTTGGACCGAAGGAGGAAACCGGAGTACTTGGAGGAACACGGGGGGAACAGGAAAACTCAGGGCAGAGGTGGGATTCGCACCCCCAACCCCAGAGGTGCGAGGTAAAAGTGCTAACCACTAAGCCATGCCCCCAATAATAATAATAATAATAATAATAATAATAATTATAATAATAACCACACTTCATTTTGTATTTATTTTTTCACCATCTATTGTTCACCATTGTTCCACTGTATGTGAACTTAACATGTTCTAGCAAGTGTAATTTTAAGTAATAGAAATTTATTTGTCTTTCTACGTCAAAAATTGGCTTGACATAAATTGGTCCATAAAACAAATTGTTGCTGGTCCACTTCTGGTTGTTCTTGGTCCACCGTTATTTAGCCCCTAAATATAACAATCATATAATAAAATATAATAAATAATATTTGGTCTATATTAAGTTAACTTGTATAGTTATCTTTTCGATTTCTTTTAAAAAAAGATATACATTTTCACTCTTGGACTTTAAGTCACATTAATGTCCATGTCTTTCACTACACTGAATAGTTCACGTTTTATTTATTTAGTGTTAGATGGATTTTGGAGGATTAGCAGCAGCTGGTCAGCATCAGTTTGCTAGCTAGCTAGCCTGTAGCCTGCAAACTACACCTATTAGCTATTTAGCTTGACTAAAAGACTTCGCTTATGCACCATAAACAAATAAACATGTCAGATTGTATGTTTGAGTCATCAGAAGTCCCCTTGATGTTAGCTACTTTTGTGATATGGAAATATTTATTTAAAATACACATAGTCGAGAAAGAAAGAAAGCTGCAAGAGAACAAAGATGATATCGGAGCTGGCTAACATGAACGAAGCACGGCTATAATTAGCTGTCTAGCTAATGGTTATTAAGACTGTGTGAGAAAGCATCACCTCAGTGCATGAAATTTGGATTTAACTGTATGGCTAAAGTCACGACATGTTATTGCAATTGCAATCTGTTGGTGTTCTGTTGTGCGTTTACTGCATGGGCTCACCTTAAAATTAAAAACAGTACAGTACTAAACGAATCGTTTAGCCGATAAATGATCTCGGTTTTATTTCTATTCATTTATTCTATCGTGTCGATGAATGACTAAGAGAATTTAATGTCTGTGTCACCTCATATTTATACTCCAGTGAAACAGGAAGTCATGGGCCGCCGCTTAAGAGTTTCTAAACACTCAGGTGGACTTAAAAAAAAGTACGACTTAAATGTGAAAGTGCTTCAGTTGCGTTTTGTTAATAAGAATTTCTAGTGACACATGGATTTGTTAAAAAAAATTAAATAAAATTATATTATATATTGCTAACTTTAACTGTAAGAGTTCTCATATTTCTGTATGAGATTAAGCTAATTAACCACAAAGACATTTTTAATAACCAATTTACCAAGAATTCGTCTTTCCAAGCAGTAAAAACAATTTTCAAATCAACAACACATATTTGCTAACTCTGCACTAAGCGCATTTCTCTCGGTGTATTATGTGCTACAGAAAGGCTGGCACAGTGAGATGGTTTGTGTTTGCGAAGGGTGGCTACTAAAAAAACAGCAGTGTAATAGAGATAGCATATTCTTCTTTCTTTCTTTTTTTTTTTTAAACTGACGGTATTAGTACAAGTACATTTAACACTTGTACTTGTTTTCCATGTTTCGGAGTATTAAGTAAACGTACGAGAATATTAGCTTAAAATGTCTACGGATCACACACACTGGATACTAACGCTTATTCTCTTAAAGTAAATGGCGGTATTATAACATTGTACTTTTATTTTGGAGATTTTTTATCGGATTTCTTTTACATTAATGTTGCACGACCTTTACATGACCTTTATATGAAAAGCCACAGAGACACAGCATCTGTTATTGTGTTTTCTTTGTAGCTCTGAGGGCTTCACGTTCTTTTGGCATGAACACAAAAGGCCATTTTGTAAGAGATGAGTTCTGATTGGTCCTTTTAAACATTAAAGCATTGTTACTCACTCATTGGAGAAGACAAAGCTGGACTGTATACTGAATGGAATAAGATGGAAACGTTGCCTGGTATATTAGGCAAGATGCGTTCTATTTATTTCAAAGAGTGCTGTGTGATTTTTGTGTCCTGTGTTCTAAATAAGTCCAAATAATCATAAAGGGCACCTGCAGCGATGGCTCCGATCAGTGGTTGGATGGTGACGGCCCAGGGGTAGTTCCAGGCCCCGATTATGAGCACCAATCCCAGTGGCTCGGGGTGAATGTACACCTGATCTGAAATGGTCAGCAGGTTTTTAGTCACCGGCCTTGGAGCGGCCCACTCAGCTAGCTTGCTGATAGCCATGTTGATCTCTCCCTCCAGACCCAGCGTCTCATACAGCGGGGTGCCAAACTCACTCTGTCAACAGAAACAGCCCTCCTGAATATTAGACCATTTTTCCCTTAAGTGTACATAAACTACATAACAAACAATATTTATAACGCTAAAACATACAACGTTATATATTAAGAATGCATCAAATCTGCGTAGACATTTCCCCCCATGCCGGGTGCTCGATTCCACAATCGGGGTGCGGTTTGGATATTACATTTCCAAATATGTATATAAAGCTAAAATACATTTTAAACCTTTTTAAGGTAAAGTGTCCTTCACAACAACTTAGGTCCACGTTTCAGATAAATAACCTAAAACATCTACAGAGTTTTTGCCACTATAACCACACTATCATTTAAAATATAATCAATAATATACTTTTATTATTTTATTAAACTCTTAAACTCAAATTCTCTGCATTAATGTGTGAATCCCATGCTTAAAACTTTATACCCCCCATTATGTCTATTTTAGTCCAACAACATTCACACAACCCTGTTACATAAACATATTCACTCTTACGAAATATCCATATATTTGTTTAATAAGTCACATGTTCAACAGGACATTTGCGGGAAGTCACGGGAGGACGAAAAGGAAGTACTTTTTTCCCCCCAGTGATATTCATTGACGAGGTTGCTTTGAGAGTAAGACCTTGTTATTCAAATTTAATATTGAAGGTAAATTATTCATTTAGGAAAAGACATTATAAGTAAATCATTAGAACGTCCTTAACATTCTCATGTCGTTAGCATCGATGTTCCCTAACCACTTTTTTTAAATTCAGTGTATTTGTTAATTATAAAGAAGAGTTAAATGCATGTTTTCTAAGATTCAGTGTTGCGAAATGATTAATTTGTTTTAAAAAAGTTACATTTTTAAGAGTTACAGGGGCTAAACGGCAACACAATCGTGGAATCACCCGAACGATCTTGTAAACACCAGTGACGAGGCACCTTGTTGAGATCCTTCTTGAGAGCATCTGTGATTTCCTTCTGCCTCTCCACAAAAAGGCGCTGGAGGTTCTTTAGCTGGGTGATGCGGTACTCTAGCGGTTTGGTGCGGCCGGTACGAAAGGCCTTCCTGGCACGCTCCACGGCCTTCTGCTGTTCAGACATCCTGTGAAAAGAGGAGGCCTTTTTTTCCCTTTTTTTTCCCCCTTTCACTATGGCTCTACTTCTGGCACATCCTGAGATTACTTCACTCTTGTGAATGGTCCAGAATGAAAGAAAGCCAGATGAGGAGGAATTCCCATCCCTGAGGTCAATGCCTCACACAAATCATAGCCAAAATCCATTTGAACTCATAAAATCCATCAGCAGGTGCAGACTTAGATTGTTCTCTTGTAACTACATATCAATTCATAGTCATTACTCAATAATATGACAATATAATATCGATATTGTGTTAAATCATATCACATTTTGGTTTCATTGAAATTATACAATACTTGATGATGATATGGATAAACATGCAGTTGATAAAAGAAGTAAACCTATGCATGATATTATGTGGAAAGTATGAAGTCTGAAGAGGTGGCTTAATTATGTAATTATATAATTAAGTAATTATGTAATTATATATTGTATTTTTCAACCCTCCAGTCGTTGGGGACAGTTCCCTGGCTAGCTACAGTAGATACTGTATGTTCTGTACATTAGCTAGCTATTTCCAAAAGGGCTAGTGAACAATCTAGTCAAATTAATTTGTCTGATTTAGCAGAATATTTATGATTAGTTAACTAGCTAGTCATACAGGATCAGGCATGATGTACTTATCATCTCTCTCTCTCTCTTTTTTTTTTTAATCAGTTAAAGTTATTTAACTCCTGAATACTTGAGGATGTTTAAACATAGATACTTTCACAGAACATCTTTGCCTCTATACTCCTACTTATAATTGGAGTAATAATACTGTATTTTGACCCATACTTTTACTTAAGTACAATTTCTATGTACTTTGGACTTTTTACTTTATTTATTTTTTTTTTTTTTTTACTTAAACCAAAAAGAATATCGAAGCAGATTGAATCTATTAAAGTATGACGAATTCTGAAGACATGAATAAAACCCTACTCCAGGGTACTTTATGAGAATGCCTCCTCAGACTGACTCCTGGTGTATTCTGGAGTACTTATTAACTCTCATGCGTTACAGTCTAGCCAAAAATGTCACAATATAACGCTGCATGGAACCAAGAGCTGAAACATCTCCACACTTTATAATGCAGCAGCAGCAGATGTTTTCCTTCATCCTGCATCTTCAACCTTGTTTTTTTTTTTTTTTTTTTTAATTTAATTGATCACTAAATGGAGGAAAGACTCCAGTCCACTGCGACATCACGTGACGTTTGTATGGGCGACAGCTGCGTACTGGCTGTGTAGCGGAAATCCTTTTGCACCTTCAACCGGCGATTACAGACCATCACAGTACGGTGAAGTCATTCGGAATATTGTTTACTTTTAGTCAGAAATGTAACTGCGCGTACATTCATACATACATACATACATAGCTTATATATCGCCTGGGATCTGGGAAATGTTGATACATAAACATAACCTCTCTTCCCTTTTCAGTTCAGAAAGCACGTCATGTATCTATGACGCGGAAACAAGGAACACACTGGATCCCAAATAAACAAACTGTAACGTTGCATATTTAAAATAAATAAATAAATAAATAAAATAAATGTTACCCAAGTTCCTGTTCCTGTCCTCTCCGCCGAACCTCCCAGCGCTGACTCAGTCAAGCTTATCGGTGCCGCAGCGGTCAACCACGGAGCACGCGTTCGGTCCGTTAACGGCAGCACCAACGGAATGGGCGGAGCTATGAAAAAGAGGCGGAGACTGAGGCGGCATATACAGTAGACCACAGTATGTTATAGAGTATCAATAGATTATAGGATAAATATAAAGCACTGTCTTAGACACTTTGTTTTTTATTTTATATTTTTATTATTTTTTATTATTTTTTTATTTTTACAAAAATAAGTTTAGTTATACAGGGTGTCTGAAAAGTCAGGACCCAGTAAGAGTACCATAAGAACTATGTCTACCCCTTCATCCAGACTTAATGGCATTTTTCACCTGTAAGGGAAAAAAAAAAGAAACAGTTTGCTAGCAAGCTAGGTTTTGTAAATTAGCTAATGGGCAAATTCGTAAACTTGCTAAATTAGTTAGTCTCGTTAATTAGCTAGTTAAGTTTTGTAAATTAGCTAGTTACATTTGCTAGGAAGTTAAGCCCTGCTGAAAAAAAAAAAACAAAACAATAAAAACCCTCATAGAATTTGTAATGGTTTTACATTTATGGCATTTGGCAGATGCCCTTATCATTTATACATTTTGAGCAGTTGAGGGTTAAGGGCCTTGCTCAAGGGACTAGCAGTGGCAGCTTGGCGGTGCTGGGATTTGAACTCACAACCTTCTGGTCAGAAGTCCAAACGTCTTAACCACTGAGTAAAAAATAAAATAAACAAATTATTTGTCCATATTGTGACCGATTACTAGATATGAATTTCTTTAAAAAAAAAAAAAAAAATTTAAAACACAATATCGCACCCACAATCATGCTGTTGTATCAGTTTATTGTAGAACATATCAATTTATTGGAACTTGCTATAATAATCAGCTAAAATAAAATATAATTCAAATTTAGATATATTTTAATATATATATTTGAAATGTTTCTACACTTAAATACTGTAAAGAGCAGTAAACAGTAATAAAATAAACAAAGTCAATATGCGGTGTTACAAGACTCAGTAGTCTCAAGTATAAGGGAATTGAGTCAATAATGTAGAAGTCATAAAATCTATAGCAAAATTTGTACTAATACAGACTTTTGCACAGTACTGTATGTAGTTTTTTTCAATTTCCACATTTTTTCATGCCATAATAAAATACAATCCCCAATACATTATACATTTCTGAAATCCTCAATATGTCGACTATCTAAGTGTGAATGCAAAATCATATATTAAAAAAAGCTTAAATGTTTATCAAGACCATTTAAATGAAAACCATTTAAAGGATATCTTGAAAAATTATTAAATAATAAACATCTGTAGATTATTTGATGCTAACATGATGCTTATTCTCATACACTAGTACATCTTATACATATATGCATCATCCAAATGTGTAACAGTAATCAATACGGTTTGATAAATTTAATACGGTTTGATAAATTTATAGGAAAAAACTAGCCAAAGCTGGGTATTTTTTCTACCTCAGGTTTTTGGGATCAGTTAAACTGTCCCAATCTGCCTGATGTCCCAGCATACCTGAATTCACCTTATACGATCTAAATAAGGTTAGCATGTGGTATAAAAGAATGGAAGAATAAAATATACGTAATAATATATATATTTAAAAAAAAAAAAAAAAAAAGCTATAATCTTTAACTGTTCCGTTCTACGTGTCCAGCACTGAAAAGAAATTCATCTGGATCCCAAACACAGCTATTCAAACGCATATTTGACACATATTTGTGTGTCATCTGTCAAAGCACTAAGCTCTCTTTCAGTTGAATTCCCATGGCATAAATTTGCACCTGAATCAAAAATTCTCTCTGCTAGCACATTCTCCCTAAAGCGGGCAAACTGGCAGGTCAGCTTGAGATTTCGCTGCAGGCTTACAGAAGATATTGTGATGTGTTGCCACATCAAACAGAGCACAGGATTCACGTGTTTGCATATTGTGAAGTAAGGGGAAGCTCCATGGACGTGGCACGTCATGAACACCTGTGTGTCAGGGCCGTGCCCTCAGACGTGGGGAAAAAAATACAAGGAGTCCATTGCGCTCAGGTCGGTATTTCCTAGTACACACACACACACACACACACACACACACACACACACACACACAC
>JANDJT010000081.1:23261301-23283719 GCA_024331685.1 Stegophilus panzeri | reverse complement strand
TAGGGATAAATTCACACACTTAAAATCTCTATCCTGTGTTTATATATTTCTGTAAAGCTGCTTTGAGACAATGTCCACTGTTAAAAGCGCTATACAAATAAAACTGAAATGAATTTTCTGGGTGGTGTTACAGTTGTGCCACTTTTCTTTTCTAAAAAAATAAAATAAATAAAAAGCAAAAATCCAATGAATTGTTCACATGCTCTTTGTCTACACACCTTTAAAGAAATACACTTTCTCCTTTTTGCGGTATGCTGGAGCAGGAATGGCAAATGCAGCATCAACATCATCTGGAATATTATCAAACCCCACTGAGATATCTCTCGGGTAATCTTCATCCAGGACGTCGCCATCGAAGCGCCAGTACTTGTTACCCTGAGTGACGTTATACAGTACACCGCGTCAAGTGGAGGTTTTCATTCATTAAATTCATTTTAAAGGTCTCATAGCGAGAAGATGCACATTCAGATGCCTAGAAAATGCAACATGACCTGTAAACTAAAAACCTTTTCAGTTCAGGAATGATTGTTCCAGTTTAACACAGAGTGTGTTTCAATGCATATTAATGGTATGAACACTATTTGATTTTGGCAGTTGCCATGTTTGTGTACAATGTACGACAAAATTGGATCGTGAAGTCAGCGTGATATTTTATGTTAGTTACTAATTCATTACACTTTGTGATTAATTATTACTGAAGAACTATTATGGTAACACTTGAGTACTTAACTAAGTATTTAAGCACTAATTAAGGAACCATATTGTATAACCAAGTGTTACCAGATTATTTGATATGATTAAAAATACTCAGAGAGACCATACTTAACTCCTTTTTTTAAAACCAATTGTCTTCTCTGCTAAAAATGTTGGTTCTAGTTCACCAAAAGTAACCATTATTTCAGAATCAACCTTTTCTGTGGTGGGTCCCAAACTCTGGAACAGTCTCCCCGTTCATGTGAGGTCCACTCCATCTTTAGCTATTTTTTAAATCTTCTCTAAATAATACATATTTTCATTCTTCGTCTTATGATGTTATTTAATGTGATGTTATTTGATGTTTTGTACAGCACTTTGGATCAACTCCTGTTGTCTTTAAATGTGCTTTATAAATAAAATTTGACTTGACTTGACTTTGAATCCCCAAATCCTTGATATATCTGAACTGTATTGTAAATGTCGTAGCGTATTATACTGTATACCTTGAATATATAACTCTTCCCTTGGCAATTAATTCGAGTAAATGCGGCATCGATAGGACCAGAAATGCCCCACACATCCTTTATGAGTTTAGGATAACCCGGCATCACTGACGTCTTATCCAGTTCAAAGAAGTGTTCACCTAGAGTGTAGAGCAAATTATAGACAAGTGTTCAATTCACAGTCTTACAAATGTAACGTGTGGGTGAATTTTAGCACTCAGAAAACGAGAGAAATTGTCACAGCTTGTAATCTCACCCCTGAAGGCATAAATCGATCCGTTCTTTATCTGCAGGAAGGCATCAAATGATTTTCCACTGCAGGTTTGTGTGTCAGGGTCGGGAATCGGAATGGAGGTATACGCCATGGTGGTAGGGATTACTTTGGTACTCCATGCTGTCATTGTATTTAGAGCCAAATGACTCACTGTAGAGGTCAGTTTTTCCTCAGGAAGGTCAAACACATCTCCACGGGAAACTGGAGATGAAAAGCAGATGAATCTTCGATTTAACCTAAATAGCTCTGAGATATACTATATGCAATTGTGTCTTTCCCTGAGCACTTACTTTTAGTTCGGCATGTGGAATCATAATCTATACAGCAGCTTCCGTAGTACTTGCACAACGTGTCACATTGACATTTCTGTTTGGGGTCAAAACCATTCTGACAACGTCCAACACACGTCTCTGGGTAACAGAGCAGTGAGTAAATGCATTTTGGATGTAATGGCAGCATTTAAGACAAAAAAAAGTAAACTCAAAGTAAACCTACTTTCAAAATCCTGTAAATGGGCTATAAATTTGTGAAAAGGCTTATGTATCTGGCAGGCACAAAAGATCGACTTGTGTGAAAAGAATAGAAGCTGTTTTTTTATGTAACTAGATTAGGTAAATAACATCAAAAGATCACAAAGAAGCAGGGATCATACCTATTTGGGGTGAAAAAAAAAGGCCAAAAAAAAAAAGGTAGAAGAGAAGAAAAGAACCCAAAACACTGCTACGTGTTAAGTAATTGTAATTAATTGAATTTATGCTATTCGTCTGCATTCTTGCTTCCTATGGAAGTATTTTGTGGGCAATTTTCAAAAGCAATTGCAAACTGTATTTGTAATTGCGTTTCCGATTTGTGGAATAAATTGTGATATAATTCAAATGAAAATGCAAATCGTGTATTACCGTTTGCGTTTTCATTTACACGAACATACAATGTCTGCCAATTTTCAATCACTTCCAAATACAAACACACCCAATTTTATACTCCCACCCCCAACACTGATTGGCAGGTTTCTTTGCTGGGCATCAGAAATGCAAACGCAAAGGGAACTGCGATTCTGTTCGAATTTTGTCAGGCTCCTTACGCGACACCGAGGATGTGAAATAGGGAATGGGGTAACTGCTGTTACTATTTCAATATGACAGGATGATAACTCGTAAGACGTGGGAAATGCAATTACAAATGGACTTCCAATGTGTTTCCATTTGAAATTTGGCAGACACTGTACGTTCATGTAAACGAAAACGCAAACGGAAATACAAGCCAATTTTACATTGAGGAACATTATTCTGAAATTGTTCCACAGATTGTAGACGCAGTTTTTCGCAGATTGGTGTACCTCTGTCCATCTTTACTTCTGAAAGACTCCAGTTCTCTAAGATCCTCTTTTTTATACCCAATCATCTTACTGACCTGTTCACAATTAACCTCCAGATTTTCCTTATTACTAACACTTACATTTCCGGCCTTTTGTTTCCCCCGTCCCAACTTTTTTGAGACGTGTTGCAGCCATCGAATTCAACATTACCTTATTTTTTTCTTAAAACGGTACATTGACTCAGTTTAAATATATTATATGATATGTTTTCTATGTTCTATTGTGAATAACATATGGGTTTATGAGATTTGCAAATCACTGCATTCTGTTTTTATTTAAATATATTTACATTTTACACAGCGTTTAAAATAAATTTTCATTTGAATTATGTCACAATTTATGCGTCCACAAATAGGAAACACGACTGCAAATACGGTTTGCAGTTGCTTTTGAAAATTGTCTGCAAAATACTTCCATAGCTTCTGCTTGTTTTCGTAATTGAAATGGGAAATGTTGGTGGCTAACTAGCAAGCTAGCTAAAGTGTTAAGGCATGTTAAGCTGCTAGCTTGTTACTAACAGTAGCCTGTTGACTTTAAAGATAATCACCATTCGAGTGGTCGAAACGCTAATCACCTACAGTTCTGTTCAGAACTACAGCTACTACAGATGATCACAACAATTTTGCTAACAGTAATGCTAATGATCAATTTTCAAGTGCTATAAGGAAATATTTTGGGGCACAAATACACAGAGACATAAGATATTCCTGCTGGAACCACTTACCTTCTGCAGCGAAGGATGTTGCCACTGAAAGCAAAAATAAAACCACTAATTTCATATTGAGAAAATCATGTGCTCTTGTCTTGTCCACTGTGTAATCAGTCGTTGAGCTTTTTTTACTTTGTTGTAGTTGTGTTCAGGGGATTGATCACTTCAAAAGTCACCAGACTATTTGTTTTGGATGGTTTACTGGAGTAATTATTAATTAACTACAGCGCTGTGCAAAGACATTCTATAAAACATGGTTTCGTAAATACTGAAATGTAAATTTTCTAAACAGAAACATCACTATGAAAGCATTAAACAATAAAATGAAATCAAACAACATCCTACAAGATTTTTTTTTCTTTAAATTTACAATTCTCGTAGTGACTTCGTTGCGCAGCTGGAAATCATTTCATAGGTTGACTGGAGAATTCTTTCATAGTATGTAAACAGTCTGTAACATTTAAATAGTTGGAAAAAAATCAATACTTAAAAATGATTAAAGTGAGCTTTTTCTTCTGACATAAAATAACCAAGCAACGAGAGAAACTGCATGAAAACGTTTTTTTTCGACTTTTGCACAATACCTTAGCGACTAACCTTGAATTACGATAATGAAATAATTATTTTAGTGATAAGTTATTAACCTAAAGTCAAATTAAAGTGGCAGGCTTTAATCAAACCAGACAAATTGAAATAAAAATCAGAGTGAGCTTTAGTTGAATCAGTATGATGGCAATGGCCTGAATAACTTGATCTCTGAGCTACGGTAAACAACTACAGGCCAGTCCAATTTATTACCTGTGTGTTGACTGTTTCCTCTTCATTGCCCTTGTACCCACTGTTAAAAAAAAAAACCCCAGAGGTCTTTAACCTCTTAAAAACTTTTACAGATAAAATCCTTTAAAATCACCTGAGAAAAATATGGAGCTTAATGTTTTCTCAGAAAACTGTGATATGCACTTTTAGACATTTAGAATATAACAGAGTATTTACATAAATTATATATTTGTAGAATCTCTTTTTTTTTTTTTGTCTAGTTGTCCATTTTTTTTTTATATTATTGTGAGGCCTTGAACCATGAGTGATGACCAAACAACACAGAACAGAAAATCTCTCTCTCTCTCTCTCTCTCTCTCTCTCTCTCTCTCTCTCTCTCTCTCTCAACACACATATACACATGCAGTAGTGCAATACATAAAGTCATTAAAGTCATACAGATTCACCTCAAACATCAGTATCAGGAGAAAATGTGATCTCGGTGACCACGGCATGGTTGTTTTTGCCAGATGGGCTGGTTTAAGTATTTTAGAACCTACTGATCTTCTGGGATTTTCATACAAACCTGTCTCTAGAGTTTACACACAATGGAGCAAAAAAACCCAAAAACTCATCTAGTGAGTTCTGTGAGTGGAGGCACCTTGTTGATGAGACGATGAGGTCAGAAAAGAATGGCCAAACTGGTTCAAGCTGACGGAAAGGCTACAGTAACTGAAATAGCCACCCTTTACACCCATGGTGACAAGAAAAGCATCTCAGAACGCACAGAGCTTGAGGCAAAGAGAGCAGAAGACCAAATCAGGTTCTACTCCTGTCAGCCAAGAACAGGAATCTGAGGCTACAGTGGAGATCCAAACTGTACAGTTGATTGGGGGAAAAAAAACAGGAAAAGTTTTTCCAATATTCAACTGTCTTGTTTTGGTGAACCTGGACTTCTGTGGAAAAAAAAAAAGCATTGCTGTTGTTGTTTTTTATTTTCAGAGAGCAGTGACGCTTGTAGTTTACTGGAACACTTCAGCAATCTCTACAGGTATTAGATATCAGATTCATTATGATACACGTGAAGAGGACAAAAAGTGACGTGTACGTGCGGTAAGAGGAAATAGAATCAGAACAACTGCCTTGTTTCTTGAATAGTTTGTTAGGCTTTTTCCATAACAGATGAATACCTCAACGAGGGAATTATGTAGAGCTGCAAAAAATATATATTTCATTTACATACCCATTACATAAAGAAATGTCTGAGACCTTGACAGGCATGGGTTGTGTGTTATGTTCTTGACTAAAGTTGTATTCAAGTTGGATTACATGTTACTCAAAGAACAGGAACACACTGTACTGATTGGAGACAGCGGCCTCCATAGTGTCGAAACACGTGATGTCGATGACCTTTAAACAGATTTATTATTACTGCATGACTATATCAGACACAAAAGAATGCCAAGCAAGAATGAGAGTTTGATGATATGGTTAGGAGTACCAGCTAATAATTAATACTGATCTATCAGTAGTCTAATTCATCTGTGTTTATCTGTTTATCCTGACTATTAACTGCCTAATCTATATATCCTGGATTCTGATCAAGCATTAAACTCAGCTAATTAAAAATGACCTTCTACGTTCCACCATGTTAAGTTTAGAAAACAAGTGCATAAACTCTGCATTTACAACAGAAATAGACACATTTTTGAAAGGTTTGGGCCCCTATCCCCAGCAGATGGCATCTGAGAATGAGAAGTCAAGTTCAATGGCGGCAACCAATGAACATTTTGTGGGTTAACTGCACCTCCACTTAATTAGCCATTCAAGGCCTCCAGTACATCCTCCTTTAAGATCAAGAAGTACCTAGCAGTAACAATCTACATGTTCTTAGTTTGATTTCCATCCCATCCACCTGTAGGTAGTAAAGGGGCAGTAGACAGACTGTTAACCCTTCAACAGGGTCACGTTAAGTTGCTGGCTCTTCCTTCTAATGAGTCCGTGCAATTGAGATGAGTCTTACCAGAGGAGAAAGATGAAGGCATGTGTTAGAACTGCTGTCTCTGTTGTACTGTAGAGCAGAAGTCTACTATGAAGGTAAATACCCCTGTTGGAAGTTCAAAGACGAAACGTACTCACTGGGGACCTCTAGTGTGAGGAACGGCTCTCAGTTAAAAGATTATATTTATTGTGGGGTCAAGAAAGTTGTCCTGGATCTTGCAATTTTTAAGGAAAGTCCCGATCACTCTATCCAGGCTTGGAATTTGCAATGTAGATGCTGCCTTCATACAACGTACTGGCACTGTGAAGATTTGGTAAGGTGTTATGCCATGTAGCTTATAACCTGCTGTTCTTTCTGTATTTGCATAAACACACTAGTCAGTTGTGAATTTTCATTCATTTAAGTCAACTACACTTACTGGGATATATACCGCTGACAAAGGTTCTCCAGTCATCCCTGTCCTGGGCCTTTCTTTCCAACTGGCTCCAGACATAGCACAGTGTCTTGATATCCACCACAGGTTTTGTGTGGTCATCTACTTTTCTGCTTGATTTGGGGATTCTTGCAGAGAGCATGACCCATCCATCTCTGTCTTCCTCTGTCAGCTGCTGTTCTGTCCGCAACAACAGACGTTCTCCCCTGAAAGTGTTGGTCCATTGGATCGGTAGGATTCTTCTTAGACAAGTTGTTGATGAAGGCTTGGAGCTTTTTGGTAGTTGTTAAACTATAGGACCTTGATGCAGAGAGTCAGTTCCTTGAAGGTAATAAAACACTCCCTCTTACCAGGATAAATTCTCCATGGCTAGTCAGGATACCTAAATACAGTATAATAGCTCCATTGTGTATGATTAGGTTACCTAGACATGAAATGCTGGCAGGTCTACCTGGAGTTAGGTTACCTGGACATTAAATGCTAGATGGTAAGTTTTAACAAGCAAATTAACTTTGTAGTGAAAGCTGATTTCTTCCAACTCAAATCCATTTCCAAATGTAAAACTCTTCTTGTTGCTAGAGACATGGGAACCATTATACACACATTCATTACATCCTATTTGGAGAATTGTAACTCCCTCTAACTGCAATCTGCTGTAGGCTCCTGACTGAAACCAGGAAGAGAAATCGTATCTTTCCTATTCTGGCATCACTTCACTGGCTGCCTGGAATATAGAGGAGAAAATTTAAAACACTGCTTTTTGTCTTTAAAGTCTCACCTTGTTATATCTCTAACCTTCTCCATTGCCATTCTACTCCCAGGAAACTTAGGTCAGTTACTGAATCTCTTCTGTAACGCCCTCGCTACTGGCTTAGGAGAAGGCTCAGGCCTTCTCAGTTCCTGGCTCTAGGCTATGGCACTTACTCCCACTCATCTGGACACTCTTAAATCTAGGTTAAAAGCATAATGTTTTGTGTTCACTTTTGATTCTGGCTGATCTGTCTGTGTATTTTTGTTGTTTCAAGTGACCCAATCTACATGGCTATCTGGTTGCAGGATGGTGGATTTCAGGATGTGTCTGGTGGATTGAGAGAGCTTTGGTCCAGAGAAACCAAAATCTGACGGACCAACCTGGATGGACCAAATCTGATGGACCATCAGGAGCATCAGGGTTACTCTCCCACTCCTTCAAAAGGCACAGTCAGATATTAACATGTGCGTTCTCCTAGACACATAAAGACAGCCAATTGCATCTTTTTTGAACTGCTGCTCATGTTGTGTCGCAGGGTAGAAAGCGCTATCGACCATCTTACGCATACATGAACTCACAAACACCTACGATTGGCTAGAGTCGCTGTGATTGACAGAGGAGAGAGAATATGTCCATCCTGAAAGCCCGGGTACTTCTAAACATCCGAGACTGGGAGACACTACAGCCGTAGAACAGCACACTGCAAAGAAGACTTATCGTGATAAGCAATGCTGCACAGAAGAGATAAGAAGAGATTACTAAGTCTGTGCAGTCTGCTAAAACCATTCCACTACATGAGCTGAGAACGGCATATTTTTAACTATCTGCAATATTTTACTGCTTCTAACCCAGTTGAAGCAATTGATAGATCAACTTTACACTCCAATCCAACATCCACAACGTCATCCATTTCTATATAATACATCACATACAGTATTATCACGTAAGTCTGCTAACCCAGTCTATACTGTTGGCCTACAGGTCCTGTTAAAGGATACATTAACACTGCTTATAGTCCAACAACATCTGGTCAAATTGATATCTGAATGAATCATTTAAAATATAAATCTCCAAAAAGCCTGTTGTGAATTGAAGTAGATATAGCCTACTGTATTTCTTCCATCTTCACAGCACAGATAAACCTTTGAGCAACTGTTGACCTTTAAAGGATAATGAGCTAAAGTTTATAACCACAAGCATGCGCCGTGACGCAAGGACAGTGTCCTTCACCTCCAAGTTCCCGGTTTGATCAAAGAACGCAGATTATTGTGATTGGATCCTGGCTGAAATATAAAAATGGTGTGAGCAGAGTTATTTGTAGCACTGAATATAGCAAAACAGGTTCAAGATAGAAAGACGTGCATACAGTGCCCTGTTGAAGCAGACACAGAAATCTAGCGCTGTTTTAATTCACCAGAAACACTTGTGAGAACTGGAACTTGACCTGGCGAAAGATGTCCCAACCAAGTGCAGATCCAAGAAAGTGCGAGCTCATACAATTCCTCACTGAATAATAATAATAAGATCTTTCATGATGTCAAGATAGCTTCTCGTTACAGGCGAATATTTTAACTTCATGTGCAATTCAGATCTTTTCTATGCAGTACTTTGCATAAGTATTCACGCCCCCCAACTCGAACTTTTCCACATTTTATATTGTTAAATCCAGAAACTGAAATGGACTTAGTTTGGGTTATACTGTAAGTCATGAATTTACACAAAGTAGGCTATAATAATGGAGTGTGGCGGGAAAACTTTAGAAAAAAGTAAAAACATTAATGAATTTTAAAAAATGTAATTTCATAAGTATTCACCCCCATTGGGGTGAAACCCAAGTCCAAGGCCATGCTCCCTTTCAGGGGAGGTGAGAGTCCCTATCTCTGGTGGAGGAGTTTAAGTATTTTGGGATCTTATTCATGAGTGATGAAAAAATAGAGTTAGATTGATAGAAAGCTCGGTGTTGCAGATGCTGTACTGGTCCGTGGTGGTGAAACAAGAGATCAGTTTGTGAACAAAGCTCTCAGTTTATGCCCCTATCTACAACTATTGTTATGAGCTGTGGGTAGTGATCACAGGGTTGCTGGGTTTCCTCTGTCTGTGATACAGTAGGTTGAGTAGTTTGGCAATCTGGGAAAGAAATTGGACTATAGCCACTGCTATCTCTAAATAGAGAGGAGCCAGTTGAGGTGGTTCGGGCATCTTGCAAGGATGCTCCCTGGTCAGCTCCTGCTAGTATCAGGCACTGGATGGAGAGCCTGTTGGCAGGCCCTGGACCCCCTGGAGATAATTCATCTCACAGTTCACCTAGGAACATCTGGGGATCCATCAAGAGTAGCTGAAATCTGTGGCCAGGGATAGAGGGATAGTGACCAGCCTCTGTGACCACCACTGGGAAAAGCAGAAGGAAAATGAATGAACAAATCATGTTAAACCTGTAAATTAATTCTGGTTCAATCCATCAGTAAGTCACATAATTAGTCTAATGGCGTCCACATGTTTGCATTGAAAGTGTCACAAGATCACAAAGTGAATGCACCTAAACAAACATCGTCATGAAGTCAAAGGACCTATCAGAACAAATCTGCGACAAAATTCTGGGAAATCAGTTAGGGTGTGGTTATAAAAAAAAAAAAAAGTAAAAGGAAAGCATATAGCATATTGCCTTATAAAACTAGAAGAAAGCGAAGATAACAAAAAGTTAATCTGGCAACGAAAACTTTTTTTATTTCCTTTCACTCCATCCTCTTATCCACCCATCTCTCAGAGTTCATACCAGCCCCTTTCTTCTTCTTCTTTTTTTTTTTTAAATAAAGTTAATGTTTAATTTTTTTTTTTTTAACTGTCTGATAAGGCTTATATATGCTTAACTTGTCGAGTCTCTCATTCCTCTCTGATCACACACAGTGTGTTTTCCATCTATAACTACAAAATGGATTTTTTCAAGCTAAACTGTGCACCATTTAAGAGATGGCTGAAAGAAATTGGTTCATGGCTATGGAGATACCGTAACTACTTGATCATCTACATCACTGCTTTCCTGATCCTTCCACTGCCATTGATTTATCCTTCATCGGTAAGAAGATGCATGTGGAAAATTTCTGATGCGTAGTTTGTAGTATATGGAATTGTGATTTGGTGTAAATACGTGTTAACGTGTAGCGTATAATGTGTGTGGCATTTTAAAGAAATAAATTGTAGGCTGCCTAAGAGTGGAATTGATGGAAATGACTTATTAATCTTACTCTTACTCTAAAAACCGACCTGTATTTTTGCTGTGTTACTTTTTTTTTATTTTTATGGCTGAATATCAAATGGTGTGCACCATATGTAATGCACTACAGAGAGTTTACAAGGCGATTATGTTATATCCGAAGAAGACTAGGTATAAATAATGAATAATAATAAGATGAATATACATAAGAATAGATATGAAAGATGTAAGAATATCGTGTCGTTATTGATGTTATTTATGTGAGGTGTATTTTTTTTGGTGTGTGTAAGGGGGCATGTTTTTATATCTTGGTAAGGACACAAGGAATATCTGACAGTTTTGACCTTGTGGGGTCAAACATTTCTTAAAACATAAAGCTCATTTATCCCAAGATAAATACCAAATGCATGATCAAAATGATTTACAGCTGTTTTAAGGGCTAGTCAGCATGTTAGCAGAAAAAAAAAAAACCCCAGCTGTTTATATCTTTAAGCAGATGCAGAAACCAGAAACATGGCCTTTTGTGTATTCCACTTATTTATTTAATTATATATATATATATATATATATATAAAAATCCTGTTTGTATTTTTAGCAGGATTTTAAAGATGACAATGTTTTTTTTTTTTTTCTCTTTTGCTGCAGGAAGCTAAATGTGGCTATGTTATCATCCTGATGGCACTGTACTGGTGTACAGAGTGTATACCGCTGGCAGTCACTGCATTGTTGCCAGTCATACTTTTCCCATTTCTGGGCATCATGAAATCCGAAAAGGTAACTAGTGATAACGTTTTATCTTATACTTCATAGTAGCAGACTCTTAGTGGCAGCAAAACAAAAATGGTTAATTACATAGATAACCATAAAGTCATTCAGAACCTTCCCATAATCCCATCCAATATAATAAAAGATTATACTTTATAGCTCACAAACGTTTTATGTTTAGAATAATTAGTTAATAATTGACTACACAGGCAATTGAAGCCTCAGACAGTGTTACTGTACTGTAAAGCTTTTATCAGGTTCAAAGGTTAAATAAGCTAACATTGATAGAATTAGTTGAGATGATTACATGGATCTCAGACATAAAATTCAGTCCTGCCAGCGCAACGTTTTTCATTCTGTGCGTCACACTTTTTGCGTCACACTTTTTGCGTCAAAAAGTGCGTAAATCGTGTAATAAAAGTTTAAAAGCAAAATGGAACAGGTTGAGGGTTTACCTCTCTCGTCATTTCTGATTTTTTTGGCTTTTTCTGGACAGTTTTTTTTCTTAATTAAATGTGAGTGAGTAAAAGTGTGAGTGAACTAGAAAACACAAGAAACTGAAAACACACCAACCTTAAATAAATTCAAATAAGCAATAAAATATAGTTAAATAGAAAAGCTGAAGTGATTGAAGCCAACAAGATGTGAAATCAGTTTTACTATTTTTCTATTTAACCTCATTTTATTGCTTATTTAAATTGATTTAAGCTAGGTGTGTTTTCAGTTTACTCATGCTTACGCTAGTTCCCTGTTAGCCTAATCTCAGCTAGCAAGCAAAGTGGGGGTTTACCTGGTTCTGCTTTGGTTCTGTTATGTTTTTAGAGAAAATAAACCTGCATATTTTTTTTTTTGTATATTTTAACTGACTCACCAGATACAAATGTATTGAAAATAATGTACAACCAATTATTATAGAATGATTTTCTGTTAGGTTAGCATATACATATTACGGCTTTGACTATATTGACTAGCATGAGCTCCAGGAATGCTAGCATATAAATATAAGTTACAGTTCCTGGGGCTCATAGTCACTAGCTAGTCAAAGTAAAAATTAACACATGATACTCAATGGCATTCAAAATGTATTTTCAAATGAAATTTTTGAGTTGACTTTTTAAAGTGAACTTCTTCTAGAACTTCTTTGACTTTGACATGTTGGTCTGTTTTCACTTTCGTTAACAGTTTTGTACGTTACCCAGAATGCTGTTTGTCTACCTGCCAATAGTGGTTTAGTGGGATTTATCGCTTTATCCATCTACCTAAACAGAATGGTGCAGCAGCACTTTAATTCTTTAGTCTGTCCAGCTCTCTCACTTCCTTATCTGTACACTCTGGTCAAACAAATTAGCTTCTAAATCTTAAAATTTTATGCTAATACCACCGTCAACCCCGTGACACTCATCAACGCATAGATGGCTACCTAGCTCAGCTGAATCTCTGTGTTATATAGCCTGCACTGCATTCTGGGACTTTGAATCCGATGTTTGCTCAGACGTTTCCGCTACTTCTATGTTAGATTTCTCATGAATATGACAATGAACGCTGCTTGAAAATAGTGCCTGAGAAAAGAAGCTCTTGCTCGGTTCTTTTTAGGATATTGTTGACATTTCTTCTCCTATTAAATGCCATTTTAACTGTGCTAGCAACATCAATGTCCACCTGTAACTTCAGAGCAGCACACAACCGCTAATTTCTCACAGGATTAACACAAGAAAATACAGCAACAACAAAGAAATTCGCACCACAAACAACGAGCCCATCTCAAATATTTGAATAAAAACATGTTATGTGTTTCAGAGTGGTTTTGTTTAACACTTGCCAAATTAAAGAGAGAGAGAAAAAAAGAAAAGAAACAGAAAACGTTGATGTAGAGATCAACATAAAATCTCTTTTATGTTCATGAATCCTATCTTAAACGTTTATGCTTAACTTTAGATGGAGATTTAAGCTAGACATAACAAAAGGTGTCATGACCCTCAGTTAATATTTGCTTCTTACAGGTGTGTGTGTTGTACCTGAAAGACTCAAACATGCTGTTCATTGGTGGTTTGGTGGTGGCTATAGCGGTAGAACAATGGAACTTACACAAGCGTATGGCCCTGAGCGTCCTGCTGATAGTTGGTGTTCGACCTGCTCTGTAAGACTACATTAAGCATCCTATACAATATACACAGCAGAATTTATGCGTTCATGGGGAAAGTACACCCTCCTTAAATTCTATGTTTTTAGTTATCATGGCTTGAGAAACAATTGTGTGGTCTTCAACTTCTACAAGAAAACAAATAACCACAACAACAAAACCACAATAGATTTCAATATGTAGTCATCCAAGAAGACAAAAAAAGTAAACCAACTTTCAGAAACCAGATGTTTTCTGTAGGAGTTTATCATCCTTTCAGATGAATTTTGGCCCACTCTTCTTTACAACATTGCTTCAGTTCACTGATGTTTGAGGGCATTCGTTTATGCACAGCTCTCTTGATCCTGCCACAGCATCTCAACAGTGATGAGGCCTGACATTGACTTGGCCATTCCAACACCTTGATTTTTTTTTTTTGATAAATAAAAACCTAGAATTTATGAAAGAGGGTGTACTTTCTTTTCCCCATGACTGTATTTCTGTGTATGTTCACGCATTTTCCTTTCCTTCCTTTGTGTTCCTCTAGGTTGATGTTAGGCTTCATGAGTGTAACAGCTTTCCTCTCAATGTGGATCAGTAACACTGCTACTACTGCCATGATGCTGCCCATAGCCCAGGCCGTGCTGGAGCAGCTCAGTAAAACAGAGGCTGAGAGAGACGACAGAGAGCTGAAGGAAGGCAGAGACAACCAGGCTTTCGAGATGGCTGAAGTCACCACCTCCAAAATTCCCTATGAGACCGAAAACCAATGTAAATCAATCAGCGTGATGTCTGTCCTCAATAAGACTGATTTATTATACCATGAACTTAGTGTTCAACTAGAGTTAGCATTAGCATTAGAGTTAGAGTTCAACTACAGTTGGCATTAGCAAGGACTGTCAAGACATCACGTTCAAGCGCGCTCGGCCATTCGTCTGCATGAAAGCACTATATTTAAACACTATAAACACGTGGAAATCTGGCTCATACTCATGTATGAGGATGATCAAGAGTGTCTTCGCTGAGCTCTCGTGAGCTTTTAAGCGCCAGTGCTTTTTTTTTTTTTAGCATGATTAGGATTGTTAGCAGCATGGGAGTTAGCTAGCATTACATACATTTCTCTGAAGGTGGTCCCTCCAAAGCATTGCCTTACCTGGCTCTAAGTAAAAAAAAAACAAAACAAAACCTATCCATATGATTTATTATGTAAAGCTGATCATTCATGCAATTTAAAGCTTTATATAGATTGCATTTACATACATGTCCAGGAGCAACATCGCTAATTCTATATCCAGGTTCATCCCATTCGGCCGTAATAAAATACTTGCAAATACTTTGCATCTTGCAAAATCACTGCCAGTGTTTATTCTGGTTTTATTGAGGGTTTTTTTTTGTCATGAAGCTTTTTCAAAACACAGCGTGTGTTTTTGAAGACAAGGAGAACTATCTGGCAGCGCTGGGCAGTTACCAACTTCAGCCATGTTTTTCCTTTCTGAACAATGGGGGCAGAGTGAAGGGATGTTGAGGAGTGTCTATAAAAAGAGACCTATGTAAACACAAACAAACACTACCAAACACTTATTACACTTGTTCTTAGGTGATGGCTTAAACAATTCATGTTCTACATATTTTGTAGGTAGGTTATATGTATACTCAGCAAAAAAAAAATACATTTAGTAAAATCCGAATAAGCTTTACAGATCTTTATTGGAAAGGGTTTAAATGATGTGCTTTCATGCTTGTTCGATAAACCATAAACAATTATTGCACATGCAGCTGTGGAACAGTCCTTAAGACACGAACAGTTTACAGGCGGAAGGTGATTACGGTCACAGTTACAATACGTTAGGACACTAAAGAGACCGTTCTACTGACTCTGAAAAACACCAGAAGAAAGATGTCTAGGGTTCCTGCTCACCTGTGTGAACATGCTATAGACCTGCTGCAGGGAGGCATGAGGACTGCAGATGTGTTCAGAGCAATAAACTGCAATGTCTGTAATGTAAGACGTCTAAAACGGTGCTACAGGGAGACAGGAAGGACAGCTGATCGTCCTCGCAGTGGAAAAATTACATGTAACCGTGTGTCCTCCAGACGTGATGGAGAACTTTCAAATGCCTTGGTGGAAGAGTGGAGTAACATCTCACAACAAAAACTGACCAATCTGGTACAGTCCATGAGGATGAGATACACTGTAGTACTTAAAGCAGCTGGAGGCCACCACATACTGATTGTTCCTTCTGATATCAACCTCCACTTTGTTCAGGGACTCATTATTCCATTTCTGTTCCTCAAATGTCTGTGAAACTTCAGTTAATGTCTCAGTTGTGGAATCTTTTTATAATAAGAAGAATATTTACACAGGTTAAGAAATTTACTGGAAATAAAAGCAGTTAAATGTGAGAGGACGCTTCTTTTTTATATTTATATTTGTGAGAATTTAACTAATTATGTTATCTTCTCTATAATATTAGCTTTTAGCTGCATGACCAGTGAAAGAGCCCTTCATGTCACAAGGCCATAGGACCAGAATATGCAAATACTAAATAAGTGAAATGCGAACGATGTTATCATTTACACTGTTACTGTCTTGTATCCTACTAGATGAGATCTCAGTTCCAGAGCACACCATGGACCCAATAGCAGAGCAGAAAAGGAAGGCTCGGGAACAGAAGTATCTCTGGCTGAATAAAGGAATGAGCTTGAGCGTGTGCTACTCTGCCAGCATCGGGGGAACAGCCACCCTTACAGGCACCACGCCAAACCTTATCCTCAAAGGCCAGATGGATGGGTAAGGCTCTTTATCTAATTATGTCTCAGTGCACTTCACTCACTCGTACGGTTTTGATCATCTCAGCATCAGACAGGCAGCTAATGTACACTATATTTGGAGAATTTCTATAAGGATATGTATCACTGAGGTTCAACGCTTTGCCTACACTTATGGAGACTTCATTTTGAGGCTGTTTTTTATGGAATTAAGATGTAAATAGATTCCAATTCACTTGAGACTGTTACTGTAATTGAACATACAAATACATCAATATCCTGATTTCTGATGCATGTACTTAAAAAAAAAAAAACATTTGTAAAACAAAAGAAAATCGCTTATTATGCCTCATGGAATTATGTACATTTTGTCAAGAATATTGTTAAATGATGTTATTTCTATAAACACACTGAAAGTCTTTTTTTTTTTTTTTAATTATTATTGTTAAAATTTCAGCCATGATGTTTAATCCTTTTTCACTCATTGAAATTTCAACCAATTTACCTCTTAATATGTTATATTTATTACAAACCA
Source organism: Stegophilus panzeri (assembly GCA_024331685.1). Classification (NCBI taxonomy): domain Eukaryota; kingdom Metazoa; phylum Chordata; class Actinopteri; order Siluriformes; family Trichomycteridae; genus Stegophilus; species Stegophilus panzeri. Next base: position 23,266,821 of record JANDJT010000081.1, on the reverse strand, counting down.
TGCAATCTTAAGTAATAAAAAAAAATCTGAAGAATCTCAACTTTTTTTTTTTTTTTTTTTTAAATAATAATTTATGCATGAAAGGGTAAAAAAAAAAAAAACCCCAAAAATCACCCAAACCTTAAAATCCAAACTGAAAGATTACGCGTTGTCACCGGTCACATGTCTTACTGAGGGTTTCCTGTTAAAAACCAGGACACAGAATTTGCTAAATAGGTCATAAATTATAGTAATACATTCCTCAGTGTTTTTGGATATAGCCATATAGTTATGTCAGCATAATGTTGGTTTCCCTTCTAACCATGTTTGCATTTTCTTAGCCTCTACCCAGCAAACCCAAATGTGATCAACTTCGCCAGCTGGTTTGGCTTTGCATTTCCCAACATGGTGTTGATGTTGCTTTTGGCCTGGCTGTGGCTGCACTGTATGTATTTGGGTCTGAAGTAAGTCATAAATTGTCTAAACAAACAAACAAATAAATAAATAAATACCTACAATGTGGTAGGTATGCCTTATAGATCATCTGAGAATCCCAAGTACTGAACTTTTGTTTCTTTTCAGTTTTAAGAAGACATTTGGCTGTGGGTTGAAAAACACCGATGACCAGGAGGCCTACAGTGTGATGAAGCAGGAATATAAGAAACTGGGCAGAATGAAATTTGGTGAAGGTGCTGTGCTTGCAATTTTTGTGTTGTTGGTGGTGATGTGGTTCAGCAGAGACCCAGGATTCATGCCAGGCTGGGCTTCTTCCCTTAACCAAAGTGGAGAGTAAGTGCCAAATGGTCTCATTTAATGATTTATTTATTTTTTATTTTTTTAAAGAAATATAGTGAAGACGTCCTTCAGCTAATTATTCTTTGTCATTAAAAGCAATGGATCTCATCCACAAACATCCCAAACATCAATATACTTCTCTTTTCTGTGGTTTAAAATAAAACCTACACCAAATGATAGAGCACACATTACACACTCTAAAATCAGGGTCGGTGTTTTTAAAGGTGCATAAGTCACGATTAGGCAAGATTTGAGCTCTAGTGATTAAAGGTGCATTAGGTAAGAATATTCATGTTTAGGACTCTAATGGTTAAGTAGGTGGGTTTGATATATAAAATGTTTTTTTTCCCCCTTGACTCCACCCCCGATTCCTGACACTGTTCACGAAGCTGCGCTCCCAGGATGTACAGTGGCCCATCATGTTGATTGTCTATAAAATGACTGAAATAGGCCCATCCCAACACAAACAAGTTTTTTCAGCCACAAAATTATGCCATTGCTTAAATAAATTTTTTTATCATGTTATACATACGGTATTTTCCAGGTTATTTGTACTACTAAGAAATTAAAAAATAATAATTTAATCGCCTATTGCAACTTTAAATATTTTAAGTACTATAGGGAACAAAAATCTAATCTAAAGTCCATCATCCTTAAAATGCTACATCTCTTTCTCACAGGTTTGTAACGGACGGCACGGTAGCCATTCTTATATCCACTCTGTTTTTCCTCATCCCATCTGAAATACCATTGAGATTCTGTGGTAGTAAGCAAGATGAGCATGAAGGAACAGGAGAAGGTAGGAAGATCCTTTTGCAGGTTTTTTTTTTTTTTGTATGTCGTTTCATCATCGATCATATTTAAGGGTGTGGTCAGGTCAACTCCTGAAAGAAGTGATTTGAAGCTGAGGGTGTTTCATTTTTGTTTGTATTTTTTTGGTCAGGAGATAACACAGTGCAGCTGAGACAGAAGAAGTCCAAGGCTCCCTTGGCTCTGCTCAACTGGGCGGCAGTGCACGAGCGGATGCCCTGGAACATTGTCCTGCTCCTGGGAGGTGGATATGCCTTGGCTAGTGGCAGTGAGGTAAAAAAAAAAAATGGAAACGTGAAAACTACAGAAATCCAGGGGGGAAAAAACATTATTCATTTTGATGATATACTGAAGGCTAAAATGATCATGCAACAAATATTCCCTTACTAAACAAGTATTCCCTTTAATGTTCACATTAGAACAGTAGATATATGAAGCTTATCAGTATGTACGTTGTGATATACTGATAAATGATGATATTGGGCTGGGTTGCCATAACCATGCATTTTTCATACTGTTCAAGTAGGCCTTTTACCATACTATTTTATTTGTTTTTGCCTACAAACCATCATCCAACTTCAGATTCATGTTTTCCTTCAATTTCTCCCCAATTTGTTCACCGACCAATTCCCACCCACCATCCAGCTCTCCCCTTTGCGACAGCTACCAACCGGGGAGGGTGAAGGCTAAAACGTGCTTCTTTTGCATCACATGAAGCCAGCCAATCACATCTTGCTGCTCTCGTGATTGGCTAGTGTACTGTAGCTGTGATTTTTAGAGGAGAGAGAATAGGCTCTTCCCTCCCTTGGCCAGTTTTGCTCCCTTGGCTCCAAGCCATGAATGGAAGTAGCATCGTTAGCATACAAACTTGTGAACGTTTTTTTTTTAATTTACATTATTAACCTTAACATTTGCAAAAGGTTGTCCTGCATGATCTAGTAGTGCAAAGTCAAGGTGACTATAGACATCTGATGACATTTCACCTCTTCTCTGAAGTTCTTCATCAGTTGTTGTTACTTCCAATTACTAGACATTTGCAGATGGTGCAAAAATATTTTTGCTGTACTTGTTGTTCTAAAGGTGTCTGGGCTGTCAGAATGGCTGGGTCAAAATCTTGCCCCCCTTCAGAGCATCCCGCCATTTGCCATCTCAATACTGCTGTGTCTGCTGGTGGGAACGTTCACAGAGTGCTCCAGCAACACGGCCACAACAACACTCTTCCTCCCCATTCTCGCTTCTATGGTAAGACCATAATCCAGTGGCACTACAGTATGAGACATTCAATCCTATGTACAAACAAGATATGAAAAAGAGAAAGCTCTAAAGCAGTGGTTCTAAAGTGGTTCACCTGGTTCCAGGTGGTGAAAATCACAACCCATTATTATCAAAGTTATTATATTTGTTTTTGAGTTCTTCTAGTTATTAGCCTGTTTGACTGGAATTGAATGGGTTTAATAAAAAAAAAAAACAGAACAGCCCAATTGAGAACCCCTGCTATATCATCAAAGATATATTCCAGATCTCCAAATGTAAAAAACTCACAATGTTTGTGTTCCCCAGGCCTCAACTATAAAACTCCATCCCCTGTATGTCATGCTGCCCTGCACCATCAGTGCCTCCATGGCCTTCATGCTCCCAGTGGCCACTCCACCCAATGCCATTGCTTTCTCATATGGCACCCTCAAAGTCCTCGACATGGTAAAGGCACATTTACATCACTCCTCTATTCCTTTAGACTGATGGTTTTTCATCCATATTATTACCAATTACCCATAATATTATATATATAAAAACGTTTTTAAAAAGATATTGTATTTAACAAGTGAGGTAGGATACAATCTAAGCATAGAGCTGTATAGTTAAAAGGTTAGCGGTTTTGCTTAATCATACAGCACTGTCTTTATGGCAGTCCTGGGTTTCAAACTCTAGCACTGTAAGACTTGAGTCCAGTCTCAAGACATTTTCTTTATTGACTTGGATTTGTCCTGGATTACTGACATTAATTTTGTAATTGGACTGGTTTCAATCTTGGGAATTGGTCTTGCTATATACGGTCGTGATTTTGACCAAGAGTTTAGATAATGATAATGTTTTCATATGCACAAAGTTTGACGAGAAGTAATTCCGTCCTCTAGAAAACAACCTAATTATTGGTGCAATGCATGAATGAGGCCAACAAGTTGAAATAAAGTATTGGCTTCAAAAAGGATTCAGTGTTATTCAGAGCCTCGGTCTTGACTTGACCTTGGCTAGTCCTGGTTTTGGACTTAACAATGCCACTATTGACTACAGCCTTATTAAACTCAATACCAGAATACTGGCCTATACTGGAAGTTTTATTATCATTATTATTATTATTATTATTATTATTATTGAATGTAATAATAATAATAGAAATGTCAGCATGGTGTGAATTCTAGCTCTGACAGTTCCTCAACCTCAGCTACATCACTCTGGTTCATAACTGGTCTCAGCAAGAAATGGACTGTTAATATTATTTTTGCTTGTACCTACCCATGATATTTATTTATTTATTTATTTATTTTATTTTTTTTTACAAATTAGTAATAAATTCAACAAATTTAGTTGGTTCTATTTCTCAAAATACTGTATAAACAAACTAGTAGCCTAATTTAAACTACCGTGACCCTGACCAGGCAGTTACTAAGGATGAATGAATGAACTCTGTAAATGCATCATGCAGCAATTCACATTTATGTTAATGACTATGGTCTTTCTTTGTCCTGTGAGCTTCATATCTGACCACTTGCCTGCAGGAAAGGAAAAAAACCTCCTGCTCGTGTAACATTTCTGTCGAGTCCATAGTTTCTTTGCTGCACACCTCCACTCTCTATGACCTGTGAGCATTACTGGCAGAAAAAGAAGTCACTCCAGGAAAAATGTTCACTCCAAATAATGATATATGCAATATATATTAAGCTACGTCTGAAAATGGGCAATGGATAGAGAAATTTAAAATCAAGGTCTAGTCTGTACATAACCAACTCTTATCATAAGTGGTATTTTTTCTTCTTGCGTTCTGTCGTACACATGCTGCTGATATCAGAATAATTGTGTTTTTGCTCTTTCCAAAGGCAAAGGCTGGCTTCGTCCTAAATTTAATTGGCATCCTGTGCATCAACTTGGCAATTAACACATGGGGAACACTCATGTTCAAGCTCGACACCTTCCCCCTATGGGCCAACGCTACAAGTGGAACACCATGAAAAGATCTTTGCAGAAGAGCAAAAGAATGATGAGAAGGCAGTGAGAGGAGAGCAAAAAGGGAGGAAAATGCATGTTTCCCCCCAAAAAATAAAAGGGTAAATGCATTATGTAGCAGAACTCTCAGCAGCTGTTCAACTGGCCTGAGCAATACTGAACAAATATTCACAAGCATAACCCTCTATCTACATTTGTATTTATTCATTCTTTTTTTACACACAAAAGGTGAATTTACTCTATGAAGTGGTTAGAAAGAAGTTTGCGTTCAGTATTTCAGTATAAGGTACTGTATTTAAGGCTTTTATTTAGGGCCATTTTCCACAGTGAGTATGACATCTGCTACTGTATACAGGTGCATCTCAAAAAATTAGAATATCATGGAAAAGTTCATTTGTTTCCATAATTTAATTCAAAAAGTGGAACTTTCATATATTCTAGATTCATTACACATAAAGTCTTTTTTTTTGGTTTGTTTTAATCTCGATGATAATGGGTACAGCTCATGGAAATAAAAAATCTCAAAATATTAGAATAAAGAATTTGTAATACAGAAATGTCGACCTCGTGAAAAGTATGTTAATTTATGCGCTCGATACTCGGTCTGGGCTTTAAATCCTTTTGCAGGAATTATTGCATCAGTGCGGCGTGGCATGGAGGCGATCAGTCTGTGGCACTGCTGAGGTGTTCTGGAAGCCCAGGTTGCTTTGATAG
>JANDJT010000081.1:23231138-23241923 GCA_024331685.1 Stegophilus panzeri | reverse complement strand
GGAAAAAAAAAAAGGTAACGCTGCAGTTTAAATTATGAGCACGTTAAAGTGTTTTTTGACCTCGGATGCGCGTAAATCTAATGTATGAGACATTTAAAACAAAATTAGGTATGTTTCAAATCCATAATAGGTGCACTTTAAGAACTGAGTGTTTGCAGTGAGGCACAGTCACGGTTCACGTAATGACATACAGTACAAACGTACAATCCTATGTCAAATATTTGCGGTGGCAATAAACAGCTACACAACAGGATCTACAGGAAATATATTTTCCGAGGGTTTTTTTTTTTGTTCTGTGGATCAATTTTATTCTGATATTTTCGTGGTAGTGAAGTAAATGTGGAGACTTGGCTACAACATACTTGCCATGGCTTCCTGCTAGGAATACGAGCTATAAAATACAAGATTTGTGCTATATTATGCAGTCTACGCTTGTGATGATAACAGTGATGTGTCACTTGTTTAATGGATCGAAAAGGAGTTTCTTTGCAAAACGCAGTATCTGTTTTGAACAAATTGTCTGCGCCCAAGAGCTTTATCTAGTTAGAATCATCGTTAACATCTAAAAATGATTTCTTTTACAGCTTTATATATGTAAACGTACTAGTTTTAGACAAAAACAGGTTTGAAAATCCCACCGCATCTGCAAATTTCACGCATTCCCAACCAAAACAGCAACGCAGTGGCATTAACTGGCGAAGGATGCTCGCATCGGCACAATCGTTAGATGTAATTTATGCTGAAAACACATACGATATTGCACCAAAAATGGAAAAAGTGGGATCAGTATAACCCTACTATAAAACACACAGACATTCAAAGTGAGTCATATGACATCAGCTTTTTTTATGTTATGTATCCCAGTAGACTGTAATACACTGTATGAACTAAAAACAATCCTCAATCTTTAATAAATTGTCCATTTTAATTTAAATAACTGGTAAGGAGATGTGACTGAAGGCAACAATATGTGAAATCAGCTCATTATTTTTCAGTGATGTGGTGTCTGAACACACTTAACGTGAATCTGAAAATAAATTTGAAAAAATGATGAAGCAAAGTGACACGTTCCTGCTCGGTGGCTACAGACTGAAGCTTCTCTACGGCATGCTAGTCTTTCAACATGTCGACCGCCTTAACATTCTGAGCAAACAATCAGTGTGTATAGTTAGATTTAGATTTACAGCGGCTTTTTCCAGAGAAATCCTCCATCAGCATCTACAGAGGGCACGTTAGAGCAGACACCAAGTACAACTTCCACAGGTTAAATGCACAGATTGCAAGAGGAAAGTGCAATACCTCATGGAGTTTTTCTTTTAAAAAAAAAAAAATAAATAAAAAGAAACAGAAACAAAGCAAACAAAGTCTCTAAAGACTAGAGACACTGACGAGTGCATTTTGGAGACTTTCGGTTGAGCCCTGTCACGTCAAACCGGTGAGCAACGGCCATTAGCATACACTTCATTACGTCTGACAACCTGCGCTTTCCTCTAAAATATTTTCTTTCAGTCATGTACAAAACGACCAGATGTCACCATGTATAAAAAAATAATCAAATAAAACTAGCCTATGATTTCTGAAAGTATTTTAAATGACCTTGTATAAGCCAGTAAAATTCAGAAAAACAATTACAGCTTCGAAAACGAATCTTTTTGAATCAAGTAAGGTGATTATTATTAATAAGATCAATTACGATCGATTCAGAAGATCATACCTGACTAACACCAAGGCAAACGGACAAGACATGTGAAGTAGTTTGTTGAGTGAATCCTAATGCGGTTTTAAACTAAATGCTACTCTTGAAACAGTTTAAAGATGCGTCTGTTTTGCGTTCATTTTTAATGAATTAAGAATTAATCATATAACTTGTGCAACAAGTTGCAGTGTAATATACAACAGGGTCCAAAAGACCGGGACCAGAGACTTGAAATGATCAGAATTCAATCTTAAGAATTATATCACGAGAAATAACTTGAGCGAAAAGTAGAATCAGAAGTTTGCGTAAAAGCTGATGATCCGTGTTAGGCCAAATCCATCACCGTGTCGTCTGAGCACCTGCTTTAAAGGAAGGGATAAGACTCAGAGGAAATCTCACCTTTTGTACAAAGGCGTTAAAATGGTCAATCGGACAAATTTGCTTCAATCTAAACAGTGACTTAAATAGAACAGAACGAAATAGAGCAGTGTCTGGAATATTGAACATTAAAGAGATTTCCTTTCTTTGTTTTTAAATGTGTTTATTTCAAGTCTGTGGTCTCAGACCCTACTTTGGACCCTATATCATTGCTAATTGTCCCACAAATGATATGGATAACTACGTGGATGGTTTTAGGAGTAATACAAATGGAAATAACTAAGAATATCAGACTTTATCTTCTTACAAGCCTTCCGTACTGATCTGAAAATCTCCGTCACAGTAATAATCGCTTAAGAGGCGTGCTGTGTAGAGATGTTTATACATGGATTTATGATGATGATGATGATGATGATGATGATGATAGAACACATACTTACTGCCTGTTATCTAATACTTAGGAAGGCACGGTTCGACAATCTGAAGATTAAACATAGCTCATCCTTCTGCGTGTCATCGGGACTATAAATACACAAGATTAAACACATGACTAAGATATGACTACAAACTGATCCGCGGTAAACGGATCTTGAACGTGGTATCGGATAGTTTCGAATGTAAAAAAAAAGAAAAAAAGGAAAAAGATGACAGCACGTGAAAACATCTTGAAGATAGTCGAATTAATCTAGTACTTCCTATTATATGATTACAATAACCCAGAACCCAGATATAGGATTATTAAACCTATTTCTAGACATTCAAGCTTTCAAGCATTACATTTCTTTATTCTATTGGCGGATTTTCCTCCTTTGAGAAGTAAATGCCTACAATTAGCAAAGCGTTCTGCCAATAGAAGACTATTTCAAGCTTGAAAATGTCTAGAAATACTCTTATATTTAGTTTATTGTAATCTTGTAATGGAAAATTACTATTATTATTATTATTATAGGAAAAACAGCATGTTCTGTGATCATTTATAAGTTATTATTAGTACACTTTCCAATGATGATCACGGACTGCACTTCTTATCACTTCTCATCTCACCTGCAACATGTGGTCTGTGCTCAATCTAATGGTTTAAATGGGAAAAGATAAATATAATAATGGGATGTTTTAACAAGCGATCTGTCTTTGTGACAAGGAGTAGAAAACACTCCACTGAAATGAAATGATGGCAGAGGTAAATCATTCTTAATGTCGCTTTCGAGTGTCCACACACACACACACACACACACACACAGTGTAATGGTCAGTGGGATTTAAGGATTTAATGTATCTTGTAGCCTTTATGACGCATGTAAACAGCCATGCTTCTTGTTTTGATCATGTCAGCATTATGATGCCTGAACAGAATAAATAAATAACAATAATAATAAATCTTCCAGACGGTCGAGGTCTCCGGTAAACACGCAGATTAGCGACCGTCACTTACTTTCCGTGATCTTCTGCAATCCCAGCACGTCCTCCGGGGTGATGATGGTGTTGGCCAGCAGTTCCTCCTCGGTGGTGATGGGGACTCCCACGTCCGTGGTGTTGCAGCCCTTCTTGACTTTCATGGCCTCCTCTGGTTCAGGGTTCGAGCTCGACTCGCCGTCGCTGGGACTGGGACTGAGCTCGACGTGTCCGGTGCCGCTGCGACTGGCGGGATTAACGCCGCCGCCGCACTTCTTATTACAGCTCGATGCGTCCTGGCTGTTGCCTGCGCTGGTACAAGAATAGCTCATTATCCTGTCCCTCCTCCTCCTCCCCTTATCCCCCCGTCTCCTCCTCTAGCCCCTCGGTCCAAACGGAACAGGCAGGCGGTCCCCGTCTCTAAACCGAAGGGTTTTGTTTGTTTGTTTGTTTGTTTGTTTGTTTATTGAACCCAAACGCGCTTATTGAAATCCGCCGTTTTGTCCGGCAGTCGCCCTCGCTTTACGGCGGATTCGCCTGGCAAAGCGCGCGTGAACCGGGTGGTGAGGGGTGTGGTCTCCAGGCAACCATCACCATCTGCGATTTACATCTTGTGTGTAATCTGTAATCTGTAATCTACAACACATACACTTGTTAAAAACTTCCTCACAAGGAACACAACACGGGAGTAAACTGTGGTCTTGTCAACAACACAGTGGGTTGTTGTAGTTGTTTTTTTTTCTCCTTTTTTCCCCTTCTCTTTGTATAAATCAATAAAATTTAACTTGGAAGATCCAAAAACAAATTTGAGTATAGGCTATGAAGTATGAAAACACAAACTTAAAATGGTGAGAATTCAGTTTGAAAAAAACAAACATACCCAAAATGAATGAATGTTTTTGCTTTGGTTTTAGGAGGCGGCTGTTTGCTTTCGTTTGGGTGTTTATGTTTAGGTGGAATGTGTGTCGTTCAACTAAAATGTCAAGCGAGTCGAATTTCTAAAAGCTACGCCTTCTGTTAACTATCAAAAAAAATATGAAAGGAAATAAAATTATTATTATCCATCAATCCATTTTCTGTCATTTACCCAAGGAACTCTGGGCACCCTGGGCAGGGTGCCAACCCACTGCAGGGGACAATCGCACACACATTCACACACAACAGACAATTCATAAATGCCAATCAGCCTACAGAGCATGTCTTTGGATTTGGGAGGAAACCGGAGTACCTGGAGGAAACCCAGAGGCACGGGGAGAACGTGCAAGCTCCGCCTCCACACAGGGCGGAGACAGGATTTGAACCCCCAAGCCCAGATGTGTGAGGCAAACGTACAAACCACTAATCCACCATGCCCCCCCCCTTCCCTGACAATTATCCATAATCATTTTCTAGACTTATTCCATTATGGTACTGCGTTTAAGTATTTACATCAGCACAATTAAACCTAACTCCTTGCGTCAACAACATCGCAAACAATGTAAACCCTAAATGGAAACAACTTAAACAATATAAACCCTTGCACTGTCATTGTCGTTGTTGGATGTGGTTGTGGTGGTGGTAGCATTGCGTTACCTCACAGCTCAAGGCTCCTCTGTTAGCTCCTCTGGGTTCTCCGGTTTCCTCCCACTTTCAAGAAACATGCATCTAGGTGAACTGTCGATGCTAAATTACCCATAGGTTTATGAATGTGTGTGTTGTGGTGCCCTGTGATGAATTGGTTTTCCATTCCGTGTGTGAATAACCACCTCGCATCCGGTGTTTCCGGGATTGGATCCACAGCGACCACACAGGCCAGGATAAAGCAGTCACTGAAGATGTATTCGTTAATCATTAAGGAAATCTTGCCAAACCTATATGGAACACTCTATTTTTGTTAAAAACATATACTGTATGTATTATGTGCTTTTCCTTATCTAGAAAGCCAGTGTAGCAGTTAAAGTTCGGCTAATTCCTAATTCTTCTCTTTTCTGATTCATACATAATGACTGCCTTTCAAAATCAGTTTAAATTCTCAAACACTGGTAATAAATGTCAACATGGTAGATATACAGCGCAGTGTGTGACTGTGATCTACGTAATCACATGGAGATGCTCAATAGCCTTCATTACACTCATGTGTAGCTTTAACAGGGTGTTGGTACGATAAGTGAGTTTTGTTAAGATGGGTATGAAGTGAGCCAGAATGAAAAGAGGGACTCACACACACACACACGCACACACACACGTAATCACACAGTCATTTCATCTAACGAGCTTGCTGACATGGCTACCCTCTTTGTTATCAGTGTGGTTGCTCTCATCAGCAGAAATGAACACACCCGCAAGCGCAGACGTTTGTACACACACTCAGAACTACATTTGAAAACACATACAGAGACACACTAACTTCACACAAAGACACACACGTATAACTTTCTCTCTGGGCATTCTGTCGGCTAAACAACGTGCTGACAGCGGTGGACTGTGAATGTACAGCTTATTGACTTGATAAAGACTGACGTGTTTATCAGTTTACCCTCCATGAACGTCAGACTAACAGCTTGTTGCTTTCATTAAAGGATCATTATAAACAAATAACACCATTGACATTATTGCACATAATTAGTCCATATTGGTTTCTAGGTCCTAGGTTTTTTTTGTTGTTGTTCCGATTCTCAGAGCGTGTGGAATATAGATTCCCAAAATAAAGCTTAATAGGACCTAAAGGAAGCTTACATTTTAAAGCTTAAAAAATTGTTCAATTTTAAATAGTCTTGAAAAAAACACACGTACAAGCAAAATGTCAATGTTTGATCCCGGATATTTTAAAATATATTGTTGTGTAGAGTAAAATCTCTGAAACACAATACATTTTTCGTCTCCAGTTACAACTAAAATGCCAGAGATTTTACTCTTGTTGTTTTCCGTATTTGATCTTAACCACAGGTACTTGTGTTTTCATCACAGCTCAAAATATCTAGGCCTACTATTTCAACATTGCTCTAACAGATAAACATGTAATAAGAATAAACATAGACAACATCCGACACATTACTGGATGTACAAAAAAAAAAAAAAAAGTCAAAATAGACCAACACAGATGTTCACTTAAACGTACTGTGGCTACATGCTCTGTTTTTTACTCGCAGAGCTAGCTTCTTTGTGAGGCGTGAGGTGGGAGAATGAAAGGCCCAAAGCTCAGTCTAGAGACAAAAAGACCCCCAAAGCAAAGTGCTGACAGCAGCCGAGGTCTGTGAGACAGAAAGACCATTCACTTCATCCCTGTATAAATACCCCTACACGTGCTTGACCGAGAGACCACTTTTTGGAAACCCCCCAGCGCACACAGCTCATACCTCGGGGTAAGTCTATCAAACACTGATTAACACCATTGATGACAGTCTTCATTCATGAAAGAAATTTAAATTGTGGTTCATCCGGGGTATGATAATCGTTCCAAATCATAGTAAAGACTAAAAAATCAACACAGACAACTTATGTTACAAATGATTAATCTAAAAGAGTACACTCTAAAAGAAAACCTACTGGGTTAAATACAACCCAAATTGGGGAATTTTTAGGGAATTTTTTCGCCTGGGTAAATATCGGACGGAACACATTTTGGGTTAAACTAACCCGTCAAGTTGTGTTGTTAATTTTAACCCGGCAAACGGGTTGTTTTTCAACCGAAAGGATGGTTTAATTTTTTACAAAAAACGCTGGGTTAATTATATTTAATAAAAGTGTTAATATTTTCAGGGCTATTTTTACCCTTTGAAAATGTCAAATCTACCACGTTATAAACAAATATGTCAACACGGTATCTCCTTTATTTATACACAAGAAGGTGTTCAGAAATGTATTGCTAGAGCTGCTAAAGTGGTGTTTATATATAGACTTTGAAGTAAATGACTCAAATAAGTCGTATATTTAAGCCGAAAATGTCAGATTTGGACCAAAGGAGACGTTTAAAACACATTTTTTGCTTTTTCTAGTGTACAGTGATGGTTTTATGGATAAATATATTCATACGGACCTTGTGTCTCCAAATAAATCTAACAGTATGTCTGTGTGAAAACCGCTGAGTTGATTTGACCCAAGGAGCTGGGCTGATGTGTTGGGTTGGGGGAGGGGTGCATTGATTCAACTGTCAGTGAAAATGACCTAGCCAGTAGCCCAACAGTTGGGTTACACAAAACTACACAAAACTACCCAAAAACCCAATTAAATGACCCAAAAGGCTCAACCCAGTGTTAGGGGTAGAAGAAATAACCCAGCATCTTTTAGTGTGTAATAATGGAAATATATCTAAGTAAAGAGTTTATCATAAACTGAAGAAACAAAACTGCTGGAGGATATGAATAGGTACCTGTGTGAAAAGTTGTGCATGGGTGTAATGTTTGTCCTGAAATGGTTCTCATTCTTCCCCACAGGTCAAGCAGTACTAAGATATTAGACATAATGGCTCAGACCAATCAGATGAACATGCCCATGGGACCATGGAAGGTAAAATATGCTCTTTGGGCTCTGGGATTTCCTAACCATTACATCAAATACAAATTTTCCACCAGGCCACTAATAGCATAAGACCACAGCACTATTGAGTTCTTGATTGTGATTGGTCAGAAGGTTTTGATTCATTTTCTACAACAGCACGACTCTGCAAAGCACAGGTTCATCTTAAATATCGCTCTGATACCTTAGCATTACTATAGTAGCAGCTCATTTACCTAATAATAAGCAGATTTAAAGAAACCGTGTTGTTATTTAACAAAGAAATAAATATAAATATTGATATGGTGGAGCTATTGTAAGGAGACTATTTCACATTTATGGAAGGAGTCTCCAGTGTCGGTGCTTTATAACATTATTAAACACTGAAAAATATACTGTTAGAACATAAGCGGTGACAGGAGCTAGCTTATTTCACAGACGTTCCACAATATCAGATGTAACTATACTGTAAATGGACAAAAAGCATGTTGTGTGGCTCATTAATAAATAAAAATCGTAACTCGCGGTAGCCTATAAGACTAAAACACATCAGGTTGTGCCGTTATAGGAAAATAATCAACTTTATATTACCTGTTATCAAAGCTCCACCTTTTTGTTGATTCTTTTTCCTATAACTGCTATAATCTTGTCACGTTTTATTCCGTACAAAATAAAGAGAAGCTTGGGAGAGACAATTTTTCATGGCTTACACGTGTAGTTAAACGCATCTGTGTTTTCCACCAGATCACTGTTTATGACCAGGAGTACTACCAGGGCAGATGGTGGGAGTTCACTTCCTGCTGCAAGAACATTATGGAATATGGGATGGAGAATATCCGCTCCATGAAGGTGGAATGTGGCGCGTGAGTATTTTTTTTTATCAGGCATAAACGCTTGATTCAACAATAAAAAGCACATACCGATTCAACTGAATGCTTCAAAATTCATACGTAGCTCCTTTACAACGTCAACGATCACCTTAGCTGTGTAATTATAATCAGCCTCTCTTTCACATTCGTACCCTGCTTCATCGCATTGTCCGTTTTTGCCATTTTCTTTGGTACCCAGCTGGGTGGGGTTTGAGCACAGCAGCTACAACGGCCAGCAGTTTGTCCTGGAGAAGGGAGACTACCCTTGCTTCGAGGCCTACATGGGAAGCCATGGCTACCGTGTTGAGAGGATGATGTCTTTCCGCCCAATCTATTCGGCTGTGAGTTCATCCAACATACTTTTAGAAAATTCAGTATATACTGTTATACCACAGCGCAGTTGAATTCTCAAATCTGATTGGTTGACTAATATTCTAAAACAGCAGCTGTGACAAAAAGTACCAACTGTAGCCTTTTTCTCTGTTTGGACTCCTTGAACATCCTAAAAATCTTATGTCTCCTCTTTGTCCAATTCTATTTCTCCTAAGGAATTTTACGAGAAATATAAGTAGCCTAGTTGATACCTAAATGAACCACAAGTGAGAATCCCCATTAAATGTTGTGAGATATCAAAGAGAAGGGGGAAAAAAATCCTCTGGGATTGTCTATTAGGCAGGTAGACCATTCTGAGCAAATGCTTCCAGTCTTAGTCTTCTTCATGTTGAAACAGTGCCACAAGGAGTCCCGCATGTGTGTGTGGGAGTGCGAGAACATGATGGGCAGACAGTGGGAGCTGTGTGATGACTACCCTTCCCTGCAGGCTATGGGCTGGCACAACAATGAGATCGGCTCCATGCAGGTTCAAAGTGGCGCGTGAGTACCTCTGCCAGAACCTCTACTATAAGCACATAACACAATCATAGTCATGACAGATACAACCTCATCTCTCCTTTAAAACATTATCTATGATATATAATGGAAAGAATTATAGGATTATTAAGAATGGACGTTTTTGATGATAGGGTACTGGACAATATCAGCATGATTTCATGACTGCGAATGGAGTTGGTTTTTATTAGACAACTTCATTTATATAAAATGTATTCACACTATATGACCAAAAGTTTGTAGACACTTGACCATAATACTCATACCCACCCCTTGCTGTTATAATAAGCTCCACTCTTCTGGGAAGGCTTTCCACTAGATTTTGGAGCATGGCTGTGGGGATTTGTGTTCATTCAGTCACAAGAGCATTAGTGAGGTCAGGTACTGATGTTGGATGAAGAGGTCTGGGGTACAGTCAGCATTCCAGTTCATCCCAAAGGTGTTCAGTGGGGTTGAATCAGGGAGTTGGGGTTGGGTCAGGGCTCTATTATAGATTTTATACCCCTTTGCTCTTATAATATCCTCCACTATTCTGAGAAGGCTTTCCACTAGATTTTGGAGGTCTGGAGTGCAGTAGGTGTCCTAGTTCATCCCAAAGGTGTTCAGTGGGGTTGAGGTCAGGGCTCTGTGCAGGACACTCGAGTTCTTCCACGCCAACCTTAACACACCACGTCTCCATGGATCTCGTTTTTTGTGCACAGGTGCATCGTCATGCTGGAACAGGTTTGGGCCTCTTAGTTCCAGTGAAGGGAAATTGTAACATTACAGTATACAAAGACATTCTATACAATCTGATCAGAAAGTCAGGAGTTCAAGCCCCAGCACTGCCAAACTACCATTGTTGGGCCCTTGGGCAAGGCCCTTAACCCTCAATTGCTCAGTTGTATAAATGAGATAAATGTAAGTCGCTCTAGATAAGGGCATCTGCCAAATGCCATAAATGTAAAAAAAAAAAATAATAATAATAATTGTGTGTTTCCAACTTTCTGGCAACAGTTTGGGGAAGAACCACATACAGTGGCAAGAAAAAGTATGTGAACCTTTTGGAATTTCATGGTTTTCTAAATAAATTTGTCATAAAATGTGATC
>JANDJT010000081.1:23211933-23231038 GCA_024331685.1 Stegophilus panzeri | reverse complement strand
TGGTTGTTCTCAATAAAGACATGAAAGATCAGAATTTTTTTGTGTTATTATTTTAGACACATTATATTTGTCAATACAAATTTGTCAATTTGTCAAAAAATATATATATATATTTGTCAAATTATGACAGATTTATGCAGAAAACCATGAAATTCCAAAAGGTTCACATACTTTTTCTTGCCACTGTATGGGCATGATGGCCAAGTGTCCACATACTTTTGGCCGTATAGTGTATACCAACATTGCTCATTAGAACCTTGTAAGGTGGTATGTGACCTGTCTTGTAATATCTTTTGGCTGACTGGCTCATTTTATTTTATTCTTCCAGCTGGGTGTGCTACCAGTACCCTGGTTATCGTGGTTATCAGTACATCATGGAGTGTGACTGCCACGGAGGCGAGTACAGATGCTACAGGGAGTTCGGCACCCACGCTCACACTCCCCAGATCCAGTCCATCCGTAGAATCCAGCACTAAAAATAACGTGTCCTTCCTCCTTCCGTTCTTCTCCTCCCTCTCCAATCTTTCCATTCCTCCATACTCAGCTCCACAGTACAGACCTCACTGCAGGGATTGCCAGCCGAATAACTGGTGCTACATTCATGTATCTTGTCCAGTAATTTTTCAGAACTATCACTTAAGGAACGAAAGACACAGAGTGAAAACTTAAGAAATAAACTTCTTGAAGCTGCAGTCAGACTGTAGCATGGTGAGACACCAGGGACATTGCTTTATTTTATCATTATAAACTTGCAACGCCTGTCAACTTCTGTGAGACTTGGTGAATAAAGACAACAAGGGAAAAAAATGAAGAAAAGGAATGTGTGGCTCTTTTCGGCATCATAGTGAAGTGGGGATGGTGTATTAGCCTAACTTAAACAAGTGTACTCAAGTGAAAGTAAAAAAGTTGTTCCCTTTAAATGTACTCAAGTCTTAAAAACTAAATTGTAAATGTTTTTTTAACTGAAAAAATAATAACGACTTATGATATATAAAACAGTTAGGAGATCATTTACGTTTTTAAAGCAACTACGCCGTTAGCATGAAAACATCATTCAATCTCTGTCAGTTGGCAATATGCGTGACAAACACTACTTAGTTTGCTAATGAATTAATCAGAAGTAAAATATCAAGCAAATAACCTATATTTACCGTTAGCTAGAATTTGACTTGCCGCCTAGCTAATTTATGTTAGCTACTGGAATCGATGCAAGTCTAACTAGCAAAGAAAACAGGTGAACTTAGTTAAATATAGCCGGTTAATGTTAGCTGATTAGCAAAGCTTACCTCAAGACGCTTTTTCAAATTAGATGGAGTTCATGTGTTCTAGGGAGGCGAACAAGCCGCCTCATTTCATGAACAGGTGTCGCTAATGGTAGCTTGCTAGCTAGCCAGTCTTCTGGTTATATCATAGAACAAACAACTCCTGAAATAATGTAGTCCTTGCCTGCATCAGCTGCTGGTTAGGGACACTGGACACCACTGGGCTATCATACAACGAGATAATCTCAGAAACATTTAACTTCATTCACATGCAGTTTAACTTACATAGACATTCATCTCTGGTGTGCAGTTTATGGTCAAAACATACCTGATCTACGACGACTTTGCCTTTGTGCCAGTTATTCTGCACACACAATACTAGTCTTCTGTGAATCCATAGCTATTAACGTTAACTATTAGACGTTCAACAATAGTGTCAATAGATGCTCTGATGAATACAAACTAGTAAGCTGAAATAAATGGAAATGGCTAACCGGAAGTCTTACACAAAAATAACCTTCAAACAGGCCGAGTCCATCAGAACGCTGATAATAAAGTGGATACGAGTCTTTGCTTACTCCAGCATACGAAATATATTTTACCGAGGTAGGGCCAGGGGCGCTCATACTCAAATTCAACACTGCAGTCCGGTGGGTTATTCATATTCAGATAGCTATAGCTATAAGTTACATTCTTGATAGTTTTTTTTCTACATTAATGACCTTGATTGGATGTTAAACTGAGCCCATTAGATTTACATACAGCGTACAGTCAGATGAGAGAACAAACTTCCCTGATTAAAAAAAAAGACATTAGAAATTGTCACAGAAAATGTAATGGTTTCCACTTCAAATACCATTACAAACCAGCCAACCATTAAAACCATTACCATTATTGGTCCTTAATGGTATCCACTAGACATAACATGCCACCAATAGAAGGCAACAAATTACCAGTAGAGACCCACAGACTATTACAGTTTCCATTAAAACCAGTACAATTTCCATTATAACCATTAAACCCTTTACAAATTATGTGAGGGTTTTGAAATTTGTAGTTTACTCTGAAGGTTTAAATTATAATGTAAGGAGTAAAAAGTGTCGTCCCCCCCACTTCCCGGAAATGAAATTTAGTTTGAGTATTCAATTTGTGTAAAACTCAATTAGTGTATTAATTCGCCAAAATAATATTTATTAAGTATTACTTCGTAATATTTACTTCTTTATATTTAGTAACGAAGTACAAACACACCCCTACACATGCTAATGCTACTGTAGGCAACTAGATGTTTTACTTCTCTTCAGGTTTTTATTTTGATCTTTTCGCCAGCGGACTACCGTGTGATAGTAGTTAACTGATCCAATGTAATATTTAGTTGTATTAAAAACAACAACAACAATATTATCAGTTTAGATTTAAAAAAAAAAAAAGAAAAGAAAAAGAAAAGTCGCTGTCTTCGTGCTTATACACATTTCCGCTAGCGCATAAAACGCAGCACGCGCCTTCATTACCAGGTCAAGGTCACCTAGGAATATGGCGTCTATCCGGTCAATTTTAACACATCTTTTTGCGATTTCACACGTTGTTTATTGTGCCGATGTCGAATTCCAGGCATATCATGAGGAAACGTACAGGCATTACTACAATTATGTGGAGCTTAGTCGTCGTCTTCAGCATTTCGCTGAGAAATACCCGCACATATGCAGCCGCACGACCGTCGGCAGGTCGGCTGAAGGCAGAGAACTTTGGGTGATGAGGATCACAGCTCGCACAAATGTTCCTGGGAAACCGCGATTCAGATACGTGGGGAACAACCACGGGGACGAGGTGCTGTCCAGACAAGTCTTGATCTACCTCACTGATTATCTCTTGAGTCAGTACGGAACTGATCCCAGAGTGACTGAACTCGTAGACAGCACGGATATTTATATCTTACCCAGTGTGAACCCTGATGGCTTTGAGAAGGCTGTAGAAGGGGATTGTACTGGCAGCAAAGAGGGCCGAGAAAACCACAAACAATATGATATAACCCCTAGTTTCCCTGACCAGTTTGATCCCTTGGAAAGTGCACCTGAGGCGTTTAAATGGTTTTTAGAGAAAAAGTAGGTCTTTACTTTTAAAAATGCATTTATTTTCCTATTTCCTGTTTGTGCACCCCTATGGGAATTCGGCTTTCCGCTTAATTTTGGAGCATGGCTGTGGGGATTTTAGTAAGGTCAGGCTGATTATCAAGTCAGAAGGTCTGATGCACAGTTTGGATTCCGGTTTAAAGGTCCAAAGGTGTTGTGAGTGGGTTTGAGGTCAGGGTTCTGTGCAGGCCACTCGAGTTCTTCCAATCCAACCTTGGCGAACCATGTCTTCATGGGCTTTGTTTTGTGCACATGGGCACTGCCATGCTGAAACGGGTTTGGGCCTCTTGGATCAAGTCAAGGGAAATTATAATGCGACAGCATACAAAGACAATCGTGTGCTTCCAAACATTGTGGCGACAGTTTGGAGAAGAACCACATATGGGTGTGATGGTCGGGTGTCTACGTACTTTTGGCCATATCGTATATAGCGTTCCGTAGGTTCCTAATAATTTTTGTGCTTGTAATTTGAAATCAAATGCCAACAATGCAATCTGTTTTTGCCCCAAGGTTTGTCCTTGCTGGAAACTTGCAAGGAGGTTCATTAGAGTCCAGCAACCACTTTGATTACTCAAGTTCCCACGTTACGCCAGGTGCATACAGACATACAGATGACGGTGATGATGATGCCCTCTTCCACTATTTGGTACAGACTTTTACTGAAAACCACTCGACCACGAGAGAGGGCGATTCGCGGTGTCCTGATGAGATGAACGAGGAGTTCGGAAATGGGCCAACTGCAGCGTGGACCGGCGTGCAAGGTGAAAATGTGTGCATGGTGTTACTTTATTCCTGATGTCAGATTGCATCTTGATGTGCTTGTAAACTACAGGAAGCATGCAAGACTTCAGTTACTTCAGAGGAAACTGCTTTGAAGCCACCTTTCAGCTGAGCTGCTGCAAATACCCATTGGCTGCAGATCTCTATACTGAATGGAACAACAATAGGGAAGCTCTGCTAGCATACATGGAAAAGGTAAGAACATTTGGACATAGCAGTGCTCCAACTGTTCTGGGACTTTTTGTTCAGATTTTTTTTTGTTTGTTTTTTTTATAATCATAAAAACATCTTTCAAAATATAATACATTTTGCATGATGTTTATCTATCTCCATGATTTTAAATTAGTTGGCTCAATTAATTAGCTCTATTAGGGGCTCCTGAGAAGTGCAGCAGAAGTGCTTGCCCAGTCACTGAGTTTCTCGGTGGAAGCACATGATGGCTTTCAACCTCTCTGGATGGTAGCTGTTCTCTGATGGGGCAGAGTTGGCTGGAGGGAGGGAAATTGGGGATATAATGGGGGGGACATGGATCTACTGGGTCTCATTAATGTCCAATTGCTTTTGGTCACGTCAGTAAATAAGCTGCATACATTATTATTATTATTATTATTATTATTATTATTATTATTATTATTATTATTCTTTTCAAGGTTCATATTGGAGTCAGAGGTTACGTCATGACCACCTCAGGAATGGGTATCCCAGACTCAAACATCTCCGTTTCCAGGATAGGTCACATCATAACAACATGGATATTTGGTGATTATTACCGCTTGCTGCTTCCTGGAACGTATAACATCACAGCCAGCTCTCTTGGGTGATTACCAATAATCAGAATTCACTTGATCTCAGTTGGTGTTGGTTGAGCTGTTACCTTTATCTTATCTTTTATGTGTCTCAGCTACCGTCCAAGCACTGTAAACAACGTAAAAGTGATCGAAGGCAAAGCTACTCTACTAAACTTCACCATGAAGGATTTGAGTGAAGGAGTGCTAATACCCGGGCTTCCCACCACTCCTGTACCGACAGTAGTGGGATACCGGTCGACTGAACAGGTTCTTGACAACCACAAAGCTTCCACACCTGAGCAGTCAGTCCAGAGACAGTCCTTTAGTCATCGCAGTTACTCAGACGTGGAATTGTTCTTGCAGCGGATTAGCTCTTTTTATTCATCTTATGCCCAACTCTACTCTATTGGCCAATCGGTGCGGGGCAGGAAGCTCTACGTCATGAAGATATCTTCTAACCTTGGCGTTGATGAACCAGGTAGTCCCTTAGAAGAAATCTGTTTATGTATATATTCTGTTTAGAATGATTTGCATGCCAAATCAGTTTTTAATGGCTGAGATTAGGGTTGGGCAATATAATTTATGATAATTTAAAAAATATATTATTTTGACGTAAGCATAAGTTACTTGCTCATAACATGAATCGGCTCATTGTTAACACTGAGGCCAAATTAGCTCCTAAAATATGAGCTACATCAGTAGTATGGAAGTGGTTCAGCTGTACAAGGTCAGTTTTTTGGTATATAATGTTGGTATATAAATATATTCTATAGTATAGAATATAGTCATTGCAAAAATATCCAAAATATTGTGATGTTATACGAAGGCCATCCATATTGCCCACCCCTATCTGAGCTGCTCATTTACTTCTCAACATTTTAACTAATTTTCCCCATTTGCTGGCCTCTGTTGAGCAGGTAAACCAGAAATCATGTATGTTGGAAACACGCGTGGCAATGATGCTGTAAGTCAAGAGATTCTCTTGAATTTGGTCGAGTACCTGTGCAGTAATTATGGCAACGAACCTTTAATCACACAACTGGTGAACCGTACAAGAGTGCACATTCTGCCTTCCATGAACCCAGATGGTAATGAAGAAGGTACGAGTCTGGGAACGGTAAAAGGACACGATATTGTTCTGCTCTGGAAAACAACGTCCAACGCACACATTGTTTATCTCTGTTGTAGCTCAAGAATATTTCAACGCAAACGAAGAATTCACTGGTGGTGTGAAAGACGGCGACGATCAAAACTCTGACTTGAGTAGGAACTTTCCTGACCAGTTCCACGCAACCGATTTTGTCCGACCAGAAACCAAGGCAGTGATGAACTGGATTAAGGCTCACTCATTTGTTTTGTCTGCTAATATTCTTGGTGGTACGTTCTAGATTTTGTGTTTTAAATATTAGCAGGACATTGAGACTCGCCGTGTTAAGCCTTTTTTTGTTTGTTTTTAGGAGTGATCGGAGTAACGTATCCGGGTTCAGTTGATTCCGTTGATGAGGCTGTATTTAAATCAATCACACAAGCCTATTTGGTAAGTACGGAAGTATTTCGTATCCTCGACGTCTAGCTTGAATGAAATGACCTGTACTGAAAATACTCGTGCGTCTGAACACGCGTATGATAACCGTAACATCGTCATCTCCTAGAACATGCCCAAGTAAAGTGCAAGGACGGTAACGTATCTACACTATGAAGATGACGAGGCGGAAAGGTTCTAAAATATAATAATATATCGGATATTTACTCTAAATCGAGTGCAGTCAGGGCAAATATTTGACTCCACACCACCTCCCAAAAATGCTTGATTAGGCTCATATTGAGTTTCATGAGTGGCAGGCTCAAAGTAGCAACCATCCGTGTCTGTCTAAAAACCGTTAACAATAATTTGAGGAACAGGAACGGTGAGAGATGGAGAACATGCACGTTACTCAACGTGTGGTGAGGAAATGTTTCTTGCGCGACTGAAAAATGTAGAAATGCTTCAACCCACTGAAAAGCAAAAGGAACTCTGTGGGAAAACCTCAGTTTTATTCAAAGAATGGCAGAATTATGCCTGAAACAATTTTTGTGGTATTCTTTATGATATTATTTTATTATTATTTGGGTGGAGGGTATGTTTAACAGACAATAGAACAAAATGGAAATCTTGTATTCACCCAAACCTACTTCTAATGTATTTATTCCTTTTTTTTTTTTTTTTAATTACTTTTTTTTTTATTTATTTATTTTTGGTTCAGAAATATTCTTCTCCCCAGATGCCACAGACCTGTGAGGACTCGAAGCAATTGGATAGAAATAAATTGAATCCTGGAGCCCCGACAGGTGAGGCCTAGCTTTGATTTTTAGACATCATCTGGAAACTAGAATATAGTTCTTGAAACATAAACATGTATACAGTTGTCTGCTCAAGTTCGGAATGAAATAGAAACTAAACAATGACAGCATTGACGTATTAATGACCCCGCCCCTATTTGCTTGTAAATTACAGTGGTTTATTATTATTATTTGTTTTTTTTGTCTTTCCCATAGAACTATTTGAAAGCTGGTATGTTAATGATCTTTCTGAACGCAGGGATTGATCTGGAGGACTGGACGTACCGTAACACAGACACTCTGGGAGTCAGTGTTGGAGTAAGCTGTGATCTGCATCCACCAGTTGAGAACATTACAGTGTCTCTGCTACACTTAATCCAACAGGTGCTCTCCTTTACTGGCATGCCTTCATCCTTTCTTTGCTTCTTTTCACCCATGTATTTTCTGTGTAGAATTTGCCTAGAAGGAAGTAACGGAGAAAAAACCCAAAATAATACTGCAAAATAGAAGTATTGATTGAGAAGCATTATTATTATTATTTTTAAAGTAATTCATGATATAACCATTATGTCGTTCTGTCTCTCTATGGTTACGTACAGACCTCCTACTGTCATATTAAATATTGTGTGTCCAGTAGCACACCTTTCATGGTAACCTTGGATATGTTATACATTTTTCAATATGTATATCTGTGATGGTAATATGGTCCCTTTTTATAGATATCCCCTGTCAATCAGAGTGACACTAGCCAATCGTGACTGTCTGTGAGCTCATGCATGCGGAAGAGGGCTGATAGCGCTTTCCTCCAAAAGTGTTACGCTGCTCTGTGATGCAGTTTGAAAAGATGCGAGTGGCTGGCTTCACATGGCTCAGAGGAAACGCGTGTCCGCCTTCACCAACCCCAGATTTTAGTTGTCATGTGATGGGGAGAGCTGGAAAATTGGCAGATGACCAAATTGGGGAGAAAAATGCAAGGAAAAAAACAAAAAACAAAGATGGCACTTAATGCTCCTCATGTTGTCTCAAGAAGTTCCTCCTGACCATTGTTGCCTCTAGCTTGCTTATTAGGGATTTTAATATATTATTAAAATTGCTAGAAAGCTGCTTTGTGACGATGTCTATTGAGAAAAGTGCTGTATAAATAAAATGGATGCAACGGGTAGCTTTGCCGCCTCACAGCTCCAGGGTCCCGGGTTCGTTCCTGAGCTCCAAGCAGCCATATCTGTGAAGTTTCTCTCCGTGTTCTCCCCGTGTCTGTGTGAGTACAAGTATGAGTTTGTTTTGTTTTTTTGTCAGGTTCATTTTTCAGTCAGGGGTAGAGTGACTGATAGCCAGTCCGGTCAGGCTATTGCTAATGCTACCATAGAGGTGGACGGCTCCAGGCATCGGGTCCACACCAGCAGCACAGGAGGGTACTGGAGACCTCTGGCTCCTGGGATGTACCAGCTCCATGCCTTCGCGCCAGGGTGAGAAATAAAAGGCGATGCGATTACACCTTACTGTATATACACTATATATACTATATACTGTATATACTATAAAATTTGATGTCCAAAAATACAGCAAAACAACATTTCTTGACTATTGAAGCATTAATACAAATCTATTTTGAAGATTTAGAATCAATAATTTTAATGTAGATCTAGTAGTGCAAGCTTTTTATCACACTTACTTTATTTATTTATTTATTTATTTATTTATTTATTTATTTATATCAGTAACCTATTAGCCTATTAACCAATAGGAGTTGTAGCGTTCCCAGGTTTTGCTCAGGTGATGCTAATTGTAATCTAAAACAAATTCCCATCATTATAGACTTGTTTTTCAGTCTCCCAGTGCTTACTGGGATAATAAAGCAACCATAATACAAGCAGCTCTAGTTTGTTATTTAATGCTGCTGTCTCTTCAGATATTTAACACTCTCAGTGCCGGTCACGGTCACTGAAACTTGGGTGGAGCAGGTGGATTTTGTGCTGACTCAAGATCAGCGGTCGCCGTCTGAAAGTCAGTTGGAGGAAGAAGAGTTTCGGAGCTTGGTGGAGAACCTGTCCTCTGCTCGTGGCCTTGAACAGCTTGTCCAGAACTATCTTCCAGCCAGAACTCTGCACTACAGGAAGCACAAGGAGCGCTCGGAATTCCTGCATGGACTTCACCTCAGCTTTCCTCGTATCACTCGCCTGTACAGGTAACCTGTTGTTGTTTATGTTTATTATTATTATTATTATTATTATTATTATTATCTGTGGGGTCCAGGCAGCCTTCACAGATATCACCCCAGTGTCCAGTTCTTGTCACGTTACCAAGAGCAATAAAGAGATCTTAGATGAACATATTTAGCATATTTATGTGACGGTAGCTCATTGCTCAATGTATAAGATGTCTGCTGAAAGCTGATTGGCTGTCAGTGGCTGTGCTTTTGAATTAATTCTTCAAAAACAAAAACAAAATCCATTTACGGATTAGCACAAAGGTTGCAGTGTACCAAACTTCAACTTGATCAGACTTGCGGTTCCAGAGAAACAGCTATTTAAACTTGACTCCGTCACTATTGAT
The DNA here is from genome assembly GCA_024331685.1 of Stegophilus panzeri. NCBI lineage: Eukaryota > Metazoa > Chordata > Actinopteri > Siluriformes > Trichomycteridae > Stegophilus > Stegophilus panzeri. The sequence goes on along the minus strand of JANDJT010000081.1, from coordinate 23,221,207 downwards.
TCAATGAAGGTATTTAATGGCAAACGACTACAACTAAAAAAATTTTTAAAATTATGAATTATTCTTGTATTAGAGAGCACTTTTAACCAGAAGGCTTCATCTGAACCGTTGATCTATTTCAAAATGAAAGTAAATATGCACTTTTTTTTAAATTGTCGTTTTTAAAAATATACATCAATGGGAATAGTTAACGGACATATCCGTTGTCTACTATTTAGCAGAAATAGCTGAAGTAATATGAAAAATTGAGCAGTTTGTGTGAACAAACTATGTTTTGTTTGGGGGTCAGTCTGGGTAACAGCTGGGAGTTCCGGCCTGTCTGGGTTCTGGAGATCTCTGCGGGTCCCGAGTCGACACGGCCCACGGTGCCAAAAATCCGGTACGTCGCAGGTGTCCACGGAAACGCTGCAGTAGGACCAGAGCTTCTGCTAGAGTTTGCATCTGTTCTGTGTATAAACTACGGTGGGAACCCTACCATCACAAAGGTGGGTGTCACCAGTCGGCAACTTTATTTCACCTTTTTGCGGCGCGTCAGAAAAGCGTCCGCTTTATCGTTTATCGGAGCTCGCAAATTCGAATCCTGACGATGCCACCGGGGGTCCAAGGCATAGCATACTCTCTCTAAATGCAGACGCTAGCCAATTGCAGGCATCTCTGAGGTCGTGTATTTGGAAGAAGGCGGATAACATTTTCCTCCAAGTGTGTTTGGCTGCCCTGTGAAGCAACATAAAAGATGTGGCGGCTGGCTTTGACGTGTTTCTGAGGAAGCACGTGTTAGACTTCACGCTTCCTGATCGGTAGCTGTAATATGATAGGGCAGAGCTGCCTGGTGGGCGGGACTTGGCCAAGACTAAATTAGGAAGAGGGGGGAAAAAAAAGTATTAATCTAGCCTCTTTTATTATTATTATTATTATTATTATTATTATTATTATTATTATTATTATTATTATTACTACTATCAGCTGTGCTCCTTATTATTTTCATTTTGCGTGCTGTTTTGAATACTGTGCTTTAGCGCTCTCACACACACAAACTGGCTGAATAGAAACAGATTCATACAAGCGCTTCTGCTCTTTAAGCTGATTGACAGGAGCAGGATTGTAATCGTGCCGTGTGTGAATCCGGATGGTCGAGAGCTGGCTCAGGAAGGCTCGTGTTTCTCCACAGCAGGACTCCCCAATGCTCACGGTGTAGACCTCGACACAAACTTCTTCTCTGGTCAGTTAGTACGCTGCACTCGGTTCTTGCTGTTTGTTCAGTTGTTGAACGATTTCAGTCCCTGAAGCCTGTAAACGTGTTCAGGCAACATGTCCGCGCAGCCGGAAACACGTGCGATGATGAATCTGATCGACGGAGGAGGCTTCTCTCTGTCTGTTGCGCTCGATGGAGGCTCTCTGCTGACAACGTACCCCTACGACCGACCCACTGAACCAGGTGACTTATTTGTTATTTGGCTTTGAATTGATGTTTGTTCAACATGGATGGACCTTTGATGGACATGCTTGCATCTTTCTAGCACACAATGAAGAAACGCTGAGATATTTGGCCTCGATCTACGCAAGCAGTCACCCTATCATGCACTTGGGTTACCCTGGATGCGTAAATGGACTGGGTAGGGACGAAAGGCAGATGTTTCCAGATGGAAAAGAACGACAACCACCTACATTTGCCTTGCATAAATATTCACCCCCTTGTGAGTGTTACAGCCTGGAACTTGAATCGCTTAATTGGGATTATATGTGATTAAATCAACACAAAATCACCCATAATATTGAAGTGATTTTCTAGTTTGCAAAATATGCAAAGAATATTATTTTTAAATAATAGGTTTAATGGTGTTCCACGGGATGTTTTTGAATGGTCGCTTGTTTTGATAGCTCCTTGGTCTTCAGGAGTTTTAATGCAACAGGAGTGAATACTTATGCAAGCACAACTTAACGTTTTTAATTTGTAAGTAATTTGGCAAAATACCAGGATTTGTATAGATTCATGAGATATAATCCCAGTTAAATCCATTTCAGTTCCAGGTTGAAACACTACAAAATGTGGAAAAATCTAAAGCGGGGGGGTGAATACTTGTGCGAGGTATTTTATTTATATATGTCTCTTAAGTGTGTGTGTGTTTGTGTGTGTTGATGTGAATGCTGTTATCCCACAGAGTCAGTCCAAGGAGGAATTCTGAGGGGTGCAGAGTTCAGAGGTCACATGGGCAGTATGAAGGTTGAGTCAACATCTTATGCTTTGTGGTTCTATGGATATAAATAAATAATATAAATAAACACCACCATTTTACATTGTTTTAAATGTTAAATGCTTATTAGCTTGCTTCAAGTTTAACAAACACGTTTCTTCTTTTTTACACAGGTAGTGTATAGGGTCAGTGGGTAGTGTCGTCACGTCACAGCTCCAGGGTCACTGGTTTGATTCTGAGCTTGGGTTACTGTCTTTGTTGAGTTTCGCACACTTTCCACATGTCTATATGGGTTTCCTCGGGTTTCTATGGTTTCATCCAACCTCCAAAAAAAAAAAAAACATCCCAGTAAGTTGATTGGCTAAGATCGCTTCCTTACTTCCTGTTCCCTCAGAGGGGAAAAAAAATTAAAATGCACGTCTCGTGCTGACCTGCATGGCTAAAAATTTTCAATGTGAATGCAAACCTGTGATAAGCCCCGCCCACCACCAAACGAGCCCAGAATCGGCCCCCGAGTATGTAATCGAGTGTTGAGATGTGAAAACTCCCCAAGATAAATCGCCCCGAGGTGTGAATGTGTGCATGGTGTCCTGCGATGGACTGGCGTCCCATCCGGGGTGTATTCCCACCTCGCGCCCAGAGTTCTCAGGATTAAAGTCTTAAAGGTTATTTTGAGCCGAGCGTGTATAAGGAGAAAAAAACGTATGCATGATTGAAGACGATTGTTAGAAATCTGAAGCAGTTTGTAAAGTTTTTATTAAGTCTCTGTGTGTTGCAGGATTTCAGTGTGGATGTGGGTTTGTGTCCTGAGATCACGGTGTACACCGGTTGCTGTCTGTTCCCACCTGCTCAGCAGCTGCTTCCGCTCTGGGCAGAGCACAGGACGGCTCTGTTCGCCATGCTGCTGGAGGTCAGCGCTGCTCTCACTGCACGTGGAGAACTGTCCGAGATAACATTACGCACTGTACACGTCAAAAATCACACTGCCACTATCATTACTACAGTATGTATTGCGTTAATATTTACACGTCGACAGGTGCTGCGATTTTGCTCGGCGTAGTGATTTAGACTAATGCTAAAACCTTCATAAAGCAGAAATGCAGACTGTACATATACAGATTATACATGAAGTACACCTGTAATGTCATGCTTATGAACAAAAACACAGCAAAGATCCCCAAACTGGCCAAACTGACACGTAGAGCGCGGTCTCTGTGTGGTCCACACTGAAAATCTGGTTTGTTTTGTTTGTTTGTTCATTTAAAACTGGAAATAACCCGAACGTTTTGAATTCTGAACAAGAAAGGAAATGTTCAGTATATTTAAGTATTCAAGATTCCGTACTACTTCTAGGTGACCAATTGGTCCTACTCTCCATTTTAACTCCATATATATATATATTTTTTTTGGTTAATGAATAAATCTTCAGTTTTCCTTACCTTTCATTGAAGCACGTGTTCATTCCGACGGACTTGATCCAACACGGATCGGCAGGTTTTACACGAGCTTGTAGAGCCCGAGTGCACGCCGTCATTAAAGTGACTTGCTACGACTGCTTACGAAATTCATTCATGCGATCCGTGTAATTATTATTTAAAATTTATATATATATATATGTGTATATGTTACCGCTGGTGCTATAATTTTGTAAGGAAAGATTTTGTATTAAATTAGAAACGAATGTAGCTTCTTCCTGGCAGAAATGTGAATATATAAATGAAGATGAATTCATTTCATAGGCACGTTGATGCTTCCTATACGCTATCCGTTTAAATAAGATTAATAGAAAGTCATCCAGTGTGGAATATAATACAACAATGAATTGAATGAATAAAAGCATATTGTTTTATTTTAATATTAAATCTAGCTGTTCTACTGGATATTTGTTTATTTATTTAGTTCGTTTAGTTTAGTTATTAGATATGCCCTGTAGTGCACAAAATACAGGAATGCTGTGTTTGTTTGTTTTTTTTTCTTTCTAGGTTCATAAGGGGCTGAGTGGCCTGGTGAAGGACCAGGACGGCCGGCCGGTGTCCGATGCGGTGATCAAGGTGAACGGTTCGGTGTTCGTACGTACAGATGCGCGAGGCTTCTTCCACACTCTGCTGGCTCCAGGAACTCAGCAACTGCAGGTTCAAGCGTCAGGTTTTCAGGAGCATCTCATGCAGGTTGGTCAAAAGAGAGCAGGTGGGGGAATCTGGAACGGGTTCCAGTTGGTATAAATGCTCCAGAAGAACCATCTCTAGTGTCCAGTAGATGGTAGTATAAGCTTTGTGCTCTGGTTTTACTCGTATTGTACCGTTCTGATGCTTTTGTTTTTTTGTCTTCTCTTTTTTCCTTCTTCCCTGTGCTTGTCAGGTAAATGTGTCATCACGTCAAAAGGCAGTACCTATTATGATCCAGTTCAGTGACGGCAGTAGATATGGAGGCCAGGGATTCGTGCTAGCTGCTGCAAGTAAGCAAACTTGGAGTATATTTACATACTGCAAATGCACAACTTTTGATATTTATTTATTTATTTATTTATTTATTTATTTATTTAACTACTGTCTTGAATTCTTATTCTGTATTCATTATTAACTTCTTTTTTTCTTTCTTTCTTTCTTTCTTCTTCTTCTAATTTTGGCAGTCTCCACAACCGTTATCCTGCTCTGCTTGCTCCTGATGTGGCAGTTCAGCCGGATCAGAGAATCGGTTAGACGGTTCAGTCGTCTGGGAGAAGATCTTCAAACGGAAGCCATAGCGTCTGAGAAGTTGCCTCTACAGGGCATCTTTTTGGAGGACAGTGAAAGCGAGGAAGATGCTTTTTACCTTGACCAGCACTGATTAAAAATCTTAACACCCTTTAATTTATGTCAAGTTTCAGTTCTCCATTTTGATGTTGCTAGCTTTATCTTTAATGTAATATACATTTATAGTCATGTGTGTGGAGATATATAGATAATTATAAAAAATTTGTTAAAAAAAAAAATTCATTTCAACTATAGTAACTACATAATAAACATAACAGTCTTGAGATTAATTAATTGTAAACTCCACCACCATCATATGATTTAATAAAAGCAATAGGGGATGCATGGATATGCATCACCGTCCCTTGAGAACTGTGGATTTGTACCATTAGTATGTATTTTGAGATTTACACATTTCCATCTGAATCAGTTGAGTTTGAAACGAAACCATAAAACTCATCGTGTTTTGGGGGAAAGGAAAAACAAAACTTTCTTTTGAATGTAGAGCGAAGAGCATCATTGTGTTCTTGTGGATGTGCAGGGTATGTGGGGCTGGGCTGGGCTGGGCTGGAGAGAGAGAGAGAGCACGCGCTCAGCAGTGCAGGAAGTCCCAGCAGTGCTCACTTCCAGTAAGTGTGAAGGAGGAGGAAAGAGTTGGGAGGGTGCAGACGTGTGTGTGTGTGTTACGAGTGAGCGTGGACAGGGTTAATTAGTATTGCTTTTTCAGTCATTTGCTTCCAGGATTTTGTAATGTGTACATATGCTGTAATGGAGATGTGTATATAAAATTCAAAATCAACCACACAATCCTAAAGCTTCTAACCACCATATGTCTTGTCCATGTTGGCTTTTAGCCATGCTGAAATCCAGAGAGAGATTGTGGATGAAAATGATTGAGCAAGTGCATTAGAAGTTTACTGGAATCTCAATACCATTCGCTACACCCCAATAACACCACTTATCTGATTTATGCAGTTTATGCTGCTCTTGCATTACATTTACAATGGCGTTGCAGAAATCAGTGTGTGTGTGTGTGTGTATAAGCTAACAGCTTCCTCTTATTACCAGCATGGCATCAATGCGCTTGCTTAAACAACACTTCTGATCCACACTGAGATCACGTTGCGATGATCTCACACTTGTATTTCCTTGCGTTTGCTCTGATTAATGACATAACGGTTCTGTGATAAAATCATGAAATGGAGAATGCTGTAATTAAATAGCCGACACTTTCGAATCGTCAGTGAAGTGCGTTTCAGGCACACGCTTCACCTCCCGTGGACCAGACGAGATGGGGCTTCATTCTAGGGAAGAGTCTGAATGAGGCAGACGAGAAGAGTACTATCGATTTCCAAAACATCATTTAAGCAGAGCAGGATCTCTCCTGCTTTTAAACGGTGTACTACTTCATCTTTCCCAGCAGAGATCCACCACACACACTGCTGTTGGGAACCTGCTGTTTCATTATAATAATATATCGTGACGTTAAACGTAGCGAAGATATACAACACTTAACTCCTCATACTAATAGGCAAAGAGGGAAGTAACAAACTACATGTACTCTCCTTACAGTACTAGACTACATGGTTCATGGTACTTTTTTGAGTATAATTAAATCATAATACTTTTACTTGAGTAGTGGTGGGGTTTTTTTTATTATAAAATATGCTCACTAACCCCTTCAACCCCATAGAGTTATTATTGCACCTAGTGGTCAAAATGGGAACTGTAACAAGCGCTAATCAAGGCCCACTGAGACAGGACTCACGCTGCCCCATGCTCACTTTATGAACATTTTCACTGGAGGAGGAGAAAAAGACAGAACAGTTAATGACAGGGTTGCCAAGGTGATGCATTTAACTCACATTTGGACCAGTTAAAACTACTCCATGAGCTCTAAGATCTTGTTTTATAGCAAATAATTAGAATTAAAATCTAATAAATTTGTGCAAGTGCATCTATGATGTACAGAACTATTTCTATTTTAAGATATATTACAAATATTAGGAGAGGAAAAGAAGGATTTCGGAGTGGTTAATGTCTGTATATCAAAAATGCATGTGCACTACAGTGACCTTGTTTCCCACTCAAAGGCTGAGTAAAAGAAGAAAAACGTATCTCTCTTTCCCAGTGCATGATTTTGGGCTATTTTCAGGCCTGAACACAGTTGAACAAAGGTACAGCTAAAACCACTCACAGCAAGCTGCTAGATTGTACGCAGGATGATTGTACGATTATGGGTTTCTCTAAAAATTCACTACATGGTAGCCAAGTCAAGCGTGATAGCCTCTCAGCTTAATTTTGTTTGAGGTTACGTTGTTATGAATGTCATCCTGCCACGACAAAATCTACGGTCACGCACCGCTGTTGCGTAAACGCTTCATATAATAGATGCAATCATTATAATAGATATAATAGTCCATATAATGTCCAAAACTGGGTACAATTTCTCTCTACTGAGTCTCTGCGCTCTTTAAAAGATCATATATTAGTTGTATCAGAATATGTTTGGTAGATTGTTAAGAGGCGCATAGAAGAGAATGTCAGACCACCATGTCAGACCACAGCACTCAATAAATGTAAAATCCTTTTAGTCATCAGTAGCAGATTTAACACCGCTCCTGAGAATGTGTTAAAGACCATAAAGGGTCTCCACACATAAACATTACTAGTATGTAATTAAATTTTTTATTTTTATTTTATAAATAACTGATGTACAAAGATCTGACACTGGACTAGAAACATACTATACATCCAGGTATTAATACCAGTCTATGGTCCTCCATCAGCAAAACCTTTTATACCAAGGTATGTGCTTTTATCATTATCTCCACTTACGAACACCCACATACGCATTAAAGAAAATCAAGATTCTTTATGGATTTTAGTAGCTCAAACATTTAGCGGGCGGTTCTGTGGTTTTAGGGCCTACAGGAACCTGCTACATGAATTTAGCTCCATCATGAGAAATGTTCACAGTGCAACAAGATAAAAGTTCAGATGATCATTTCTAAGTGCATACACGCAGACCTTGTATAATCCAAAAACCCTTTCTTGATGATGATCGGTGATTGATACTGATCCTGAAAACCTACCAGCAAGCCTTCTACGATGATAATAGCATTCTAACAATATATTGTGTGTAATAATTAATAATATATTCTTTACTGGTTGTATTATGAGCTCGCGTTTCCTCTGCATGCTCTTTCATTGGTTTAACCACTCAGTCAAAAGATATTTTATGTGATAATCATTCGGCACGAGAACAAGACAGCTCTAGTTTCTGATGGGAGAGCCTGCCTTAGCCATCCATGCCTTGCTCACTTTGTAGTTGGTAATGACTAAATGCACATGGAAGCTGGTAATGACTAAATGCACAGACATATGAAAGTAGTGCACTTACAGAGAGAGCGTATCGATTACCGGACTCGTCTCTGTCTCTGTCTCCTCTGATCTCTGGGTTTCTCAGTCCTGGATGACTTTTAACCTGATTTTCCCCTCACCCAAGCTCACATACAGAACACATCTGATAGGATTTTGCAAAGGTTTTTTTTTTTTAAGGTAAAATCGTACAAGCTGAAAATAACGGTGTCAATTTTAGGAACGTTTTGACATTTTTCACCATCATTTTAATGAATATGTATGTCAGTAGGATCCTATTTTAGATTAGCACGTGGGATTATGGGATTTAGATCTAAATTTATGAAGCACAATTCAAATAAACACACGTTGATTAACCAGGCATGTTTATTTTAAAGACGTGCAAGAAATGTGCTTGGAAATGCATGAAAATCAAACATGTCTCAATCGATCTGATGCTTCATACAATATTGACACCTCATTTGCATATATTACGATGAACAAAATCTACAAAGAACTCGAGATTTTTTTTTTTTTTTTAACATAGAAGCATCGCGTAAATGGCACAGGATGCGGACCAGCCACCTTCCTATCGCTTATTTTCCCCAAAAAACCATATTAAACACACTTAAAAAATAAGCCTCACCCGTGGCTCAAATGCTGATTTGTCATAAACAGTGTGCTTGTCAGAGTTTTTAAAAAAAAGGAGAAGAAGAAATGATCTCTTAATCCAGCAATTGTTTTAAACAAAAGAAGCAAATACCAATTTAATCCATAGCAGCAGACTGTGATTATTATATATGGTTATAGATTATTAAATAAATGATTGTAATTATGCATACTTTAACCACACCGAGCATAGACTGTTTTTTTTTCTCCAAATGTAACTTTTATGAGGATTAAAATACAAATAACACACCTCCATTTGAATTTAAACAGTTACGAAAATCTATAGAATTCATAGAAATGCTTCTAGTCCATAGAATTACT
>JANDJT010000081.1:23177992-23188952 GCA_024331685.1 Stegophilus panzeri | reverse complement strand
TTCTGTAAAGCTGCTTTGAGACAATGTCCATTGTAAAAAGCGCTATACAAATAAAATTGAATTGAATTGAACTGAATATATGTGGAAGACGCCGAGCGTGCTTTACTCTAGGTGTGTTACGCTAGTCTGGGACACAACATGAACTTGCTGGCTTCACATACCGCTGAGAAATCCTTCATCCATTTCTACTGGTTGGTAGTTGCTGTATGATAGAGCTGGCTGCTGGTTGGAATTTGCCAAATTGGGGAGAAAAATGGGGAAAAGACACATTTACATGCTTGGAAAAACACCTGGAAGATCCACCCAAGAGTTCTTTTCCTTTTGAGAAATGCAGTAGGATTTTATACACATTGCTGAAAATGTACCTCAAATAAACCTAGTACTACATTATAGAAAGCATCAGGAATCTTTTTTTTTTTTAACATACTTTCAGTCAGATTTTCTCGTTATATCGTAAATCACTGCTGCACTCATAAATGCGTTTTTTAAACGCTTACTTTCTCTCAGAATTAAAACTGCTCATTGCAATGTTTCTAACACAAAGGTATTCGGGTTAGACCAACACAGTGTCTCAATCCTGAATTTGGGTTACTCTCTGTGTAGAACGCCACGTCTTCGTCTCGTGTCTATCTGGGTTTCCTTCAGGTTCTCCAGTTTCCTCTCATCTCTCAGACACATGCTATCCTTCATTTCTAGGTATTAGTAAGTGTACAAATGTGTGCGCGTGATGGACTAGTGTCCCGTTCCGGGTGTATTCCCACCTCGTAGGATAGGATCTGGTTCCACCGTGATCCTGAACATTTAAAGCAGTTAGTTAAGACAAACAAATGAATGTATTTGAGTTCAAACACATTTGGGGAGAGTTATCTACGTAATGATCAGTTTGGAAAGACACCAGCTTTATGCAAATGATCAGGGAATGATATCGTGATGATACGTTTATCCTCAGAACCTGTGCGTGCTACACTAGCTAGCACTAGCAAATATTAGAAGAAAAACAAAACAAAATCATGATCTTTCTGGTATATTTTGACATATTTGAATTCTGTTATACAAATCAGTGAGAATGGCTATGCAATTTAAGATTCTTATATTGAAATCCCACCTGTGTGTCCTGTACCACTGGGATACTGGGCAAAAGATATTTCATAATCAGCCTTTTCAGTCGACATCTTGAGACAGTTAGACGTCTAGACATTTTCTTTAATTCGTCTTAATCTCTTTCCTTTTTACCTTAATCTCTGGCCATTCTAGCCAGATATCTGGTTGAGCCATAACCATAGTGTACAATCTACCATACTGAGAGTATCCTTAATATTTGCTCAAACATTATTAGTGCTTCGAGAGCCTTCACTTGCACCATTATAAAGTATATTCTCCAGATTTGGTGTGATATGCTACAAAACTTGAGGGGGTGGGGGGGCTTTCTCCTAAACATGGTGTATGAGATTTTACAACCTGGCTATACAGTAAATACACAGAAATCAATGACAACCATTTTGCTGCTTGCTCTCTGGTTGTTACTCTAACGAACTGCTCCTGATGTAAAACTATGTATTTGACTATTTTCACAAACATCTCTGTGTCTCCGTCAATTCAAACTCAAATTCAAATAAGCGCTGCTGACCTCAGAGGTGAGATTTTAATATTCATGACAACCTACAATAGCGTGTGAAGACGTAATAACCTGAACCTCAACCGATTCCACAGTGACTCCAGAAGGGCCGCATCAACTCAATCAGGAACACATAGACTTTGCCCGGTCTTTTTCCAATCTTCCGCTGTCCAATTTTGGTGAACCTGTGCAAACTGTAGTCTCAGATTCGTGTTCTTGGCTAACAGGAGAGGAACCCGACGTTATATTCTGCTGTTGTAGCCCATCTGCTTCAATGTGTTGCACATTTCTGCTCATCATGGTTGTAAAGAGTTGCTATTTGAGCTACCGTAGCCTTCCTGTCAGCTCAGTCCAGTCTCATGACCCTCCGCTTCACACTACTCCCCCATGTTGTGGATTATTTTTCTAGATCAGCACGCCCCATCATGTTTTATTCCTTACTTATATTTATTCATATTCATTCATTAAACATGTTGTCATCTACAGTAACCGGATAAACCCTGCCTAAACTGTCCCTATTGGCTAAATTGTAAACAGGCATGTAATAAAGGTTATATTATCTACTGGATTCTCAGATTGAAGTTCAGGAGTGCTCACTCTTTTGTTTATACTCACACAAACTCTTTCTGTCCTCAACTTTCACCTTTTAACAGGAGAAAATAACAGAAAATTGGTTACAAATCTTGACTTTGTCATTACTCTGCATTAATGTATGATATTACAGATAGTAATAATGTGTACGTGTAATGTGTCTACTTGACACTAGAGGGCTCTTTACATCAAAAAATCCCAGCTTCAGGTTCGTGGAAAAGCAGAAGGATTTGATACAATGACAAAGCAGTCCAGGTAAAGAAGTGTATCTCGAATATTCAAGGAAAGACATATTCAAATAAATTCATATTCAAGATGTGCAAACCTTCTAAGCATTTCTCTGTATGTATAGTGTTATACACTCACTGTCCACATTCATGCAATTATCCAATCAGCCACTCATGTGGCAGCAGAACAATGTATGAAATCATGCAGATACTAGTTACGATAATGTTCAGTTAATGTTCACATCAAACTGGGGGAAAATGTGATCTCAGTGACTCATTGCTGCCAAATATTTGTGTCTTGGTATTTCAGAAACTGTGGATCTTCACGCACAGCAAGCTCTAGAGCTTACATAGAATGGTGCGAAAAACAAAAAACATTCAGTGCGCAGCAGTTTCTAAACTTGTTTTAGGAAAGCTAGCCTACATGTTTATCTAAAAAAAATGTAAAAATACCAGGCTTGACAATGCTTAGAATTAAAAAGGCTAGAATTTTTTTGTGTGGCTGTTTTTATTATTTGTGTAACCTCCTATAAAAATGACAATACAAGTCGTTTTGTGGTAAATATTTCCAGGCTTTATAAAAGATTTGCTATAGTTTTGTAGTCTTTTGACTTTTCTTGCCTGTCGTGGGACTTCAATCATTTTTATGTTAGAAGTGGCTAATTAAATACGGTAATAATTGTCCTACTTGACTTACGTCTATAATGAGACTGCAGTGTACAGCGTAAAAATAAACCAGGGGTCAAGTCGTTTGCATTAAAATAGCAGTTTATTAATATTACCTGCAAAAAATGGTGGCTCGGATATTGGAGAAAGCATATCGGATGTCGGATCTCGTAACAAAAGGCAAAGATTGGAAAGCCTTCCCAGAAGTGTGGAGCTTCTTATAACAGCAATAAATAAATAAATAAATATTATATATGGTATGGGACATAGGGTGCAGAAACTTTTGGCCATATACTGTAGTGGAGCATGATGAATTAAAATCTGGCTACTGTATAGTATTGAGCAAAGCATTATGAGTGTGTTTAATCAGTATCATTTTATTTTATATACCGTGATGTCATTGCTGAAGACTTTTAGTCACAGTAATGACCACTAGGGAGCAGTCTGTCCCTATCCATGGTGCTGAAAAGGACAGGGACATAATTTCTAAAATAAATAAATAAATAAATACATACATTTTAAGTAACCTAATAACAATCTGGCTCTATATTTCAGCATAGGATCTACTCTCTAGTCCTAATCCTTCATCCTTGCGCAGATCAACAGCTGTTCGGCTTGGAAAGTGAAAACCAACGCGACCCAGCTCAGCAGCTTCTTTTACACGGTGAGATCAGATCAGGTCAGATCAGATCGCCCTGGTTTGTGACTCCAGCTCATTTGTTAAATGAATGTCGGTTGTTGGACAGCATGGCAGAGAGCAAATTGATCTTCCATGCCCAGGCGGTGATGGAGGACAGAGCCGTCCTGCGCCTTTCATCCGCCTGATCGTGAGTAACATCGGTTACGCGCTAGCCTATATCACACAGGTGATGGTCAGATGTTGTAAAAGGTCTGGTCGATAGATTAATGCACTAGTTCTGCTTGTAGTGCAAACTTTAGATCAACTCGCCTAGCTGCAAAGCAGTGTCGTGTTTGAGATTACATCATCATCATCATCATCCACCTCAGTTACGCACTCGCTACATCCTGCAGCAGAGACGAGCATGGATGAGAAATACGTCAGCATTAAGGGTTTGACCTCTGGCAGACAGTTACTTTCACATGTCTGATTACTGGAAATGGTCTGAAGACCAAAAAAAGGTCAAATTGCGAATGACCGAGGTGCTTGCGCAGTTCATCTTCTTCTTTCAGCTGGTCCCGGATGTACACGTTTACGCGAAATTTTCACATGGTATGAGTAGAGTGAAAACAACCTGAAACCACAAGGTTAAGGAGAAAAAAAAGTTGTGAATAGATCATCACCAGTTATTAGTTGTGTAACCAACCAGAACCTGTCATTTATGCTATTCTATGAAATTCCCTTAGAGTAATAATAATGATGCATTGCACCATGATACCTTATGTGATGTAAAAAAAAAAAAAAAAAAAAAAGGACCACCCTGATGACCCGGCTTGGTCTGACCAGCTGCCAAAACACAGCCCAAACTGGTCAAACTGGAAGCCTATCTTTGCTAGGTGGCAAGATATTTCCTGCTTTGACAGACTTTGTAATTGACATACTTTTGTGTTATTTATTTTCTTATAAATAACTTGTCTATTATAATGAGTCTTTATTTGTCACATATACAGTGAAATGCTTTTCTTCGCATACCCCAGCATGTTAGGAAGTTGGGGTCAGAGCGCAGGGTCAGCCATGATACAGTGCCCCTGGAGCAGAGAGGGTTAAGGGCCTTGCTCAAGGGCCCAACAGTGGCAGCTTGGCAGTACTGGGCCTCGAACCCCCGACCTTCTGATCAGTAACCCAGCGCCTTAACTGCTAATCCACCACTGCCCCAATTATGTAACATTTGGTAGAGGTTACCAGCTGGCAAAGGTGGTCTACAGTGAACAGTCGATAACGTCAAAAAAGTAGACTTCATGTGAAAACTGGAATGAAATTCCTGGTTATACAATTGTGCTTTTTGACTATGTACTGTAGCACACAGTTATAGAAGGGAGTTATCGATAATCGCAATGTCCGGTGTCACCCAGATGAGGACGGGTTCCCTTTTGACTCTGGTTTCTCTCAAGCTTTCTTCCTCGTGTCGTCTCAGGGAGTTTTTCTTCTCCACCGATGCCTCGGGCTTGCTAATTAGGGATAAATTTATACATTTAAAAATGTATATCCTGAATTGATATGTTATGTAAAGCTGCTTTGCGACAATGCCCATTGTTAAAAGCGCAACACAAATAAAATAGAATTGAGTCTACCAGTTTGTCCAGCTCAGCTTGCGTTTTAGTAGCTGGTAGCTGGTCAGAATAGCTCGATTTTTCAACGAGGCAGGATCCAGCCCTGCCCTGACGCTAAACCTGAGTCTTACTAAAACTACTAAAGTTTTGGGAATTGTGCTATACTCTAGGATTTTAAGGAGGACAAACGTTGACTTTCCCGGTAATCCTATTTACAGGGAGTTAAATGGAAATTATAACAGTTATTATATGTGTTGTAAAATCTATGCACACCTGTAACCACATTACAGTAAATAAGCCCATTACACTCAAGCCATTGTTCTATCCTCTAATCTTTGCCAATTGATTTGCTTAGCACCCAAAGCTTAATGTTAATTTCATGCTAGAAGAAGGTTTATGGTGAATATTTTTAATATTCACAATAAATAAAATTATATTGTTTTACAATTATTGAACACTGGATGCTATTTTATAAACGCAACTTGAGGGTGTGCCAACAATATGCGAGCATTACTATTGAACTTATATCAAAGCAAAGATACTGTACTAAAAGTAAAGATGTGCCTACACAGCAGTTATCAATTGATTTGACTAGACAAATTCATTTTACATTTATCTTTCTATAAAGCAGAGTGAAACTGTATTATATCATTATTATCACCATTTCAGCTTCAATCAAATTATAGCATACGGGTTTAACTTGCCGTTCACAAAAAATCAAGGGTAAGGGTAATCTACTCTCGTTTCTTATCCTAACTCTTATTGTGTATTTGGTAAATGGTCTGCACTTATATAGCGCTTTTTAGCTGTTCCAAAGCGCTTTACACTGGTTCCCATTCACCCATTCACACACACCAATGGTAGCAGAGCTGCCATGCAAGGCGCTAACTTGCCATCGGGAGCAACTTGGGGTTCAGTGTCTTGCCCAAGGACACTTCGTCATGTGGAGTCACGTGGGCCGGGAATCGAACCACCAACCCTACGATTAGTGGACAACCCGCTCTACCACCTGAGCCACAGCCATTAAGTTGTCTTACATAAACATCATAGAATACTTGGTGCAGTTTCTCATCACCTCACACCAGCAGGCGTGAAATTCCTGCATCATACAGAAGGCACACATGCTCATAAAGTCGACTTTCTTACTGAATTTCACATAACATTTGGGATTGATTAGGGTTTGCTCGATGACAGGTCCTTGTTGTCAAATAGCAGATACGTAGACTTCTGTATTTTGTACATTGAGCCCTGTTTTTATTCAATTTAGGACACATGTTGTGCATCCATGGATACCTGCACCGTCGCCCAACAGGTAGAGAGCGTCGAGCGGAACATCGCATTCTTGCAAAAAGAGCATCAGGTGCTCCTGACTGGCCTGCGCCTGGAGATCCGTCACCTGAAGAAGAGATGTAATGGTCCGTCATGTTCTGTAACATCACGCATTGTCACTAAGCTGTATGGGACAGCTTTAACTAAAACAGAAATGCTGCACGAAGACATGTGTGTACCGTGTAGAGCTGTTTTCAGTGTCAAACAATCAAAATCTCTCATTTCTCTTCATAGATCTGAGTTGTGAACTGAGCAAAAGCTCTCCTGAGAGAAACAGAGAAGGTAATGCTATGCATGTTTTTGAAAAAAAAAAAAAAACGGAAATGTTTAATATTTTAATAACAATACTTTTCTTATTAGTTAGGTAGTCTTGTGTGTGTCCCCCTAGTTATACAAACCTCCATGTGTTAATCAGATATAGCAGCTGAGGAGGAGTTTCTGCAGGCTCGTTTATTGCAGACGGAACATAATCTTGCCGAACAGGAGTGTTCACAGCGGGAGCTAAAAGCCAAGCTCCGGCACAAGGGGGCGCAAGCGAGCGCTCTGCAGGTGCGGCTGCGCGACGAGGAGCGACGCTTTTTGGAGGAGCTGAAGCGGCGCAGTCATAAGATCACAGCGCTTAGCCGCGATCTCCACAAGCAGACCGACATCGCTGCCCAGCTCACTTTCCAACTACATTCGGCACGCTTCCGCCTTTACCATCAAGCAGAGGAAGAAGATGAGGAGGAGGAAGGTGAAAGAGACAAGAAGGTAAGCAACAGGAAAAACTGTGCAAACAAAAACTGTCGGTTGAGTTGACGTATATCAGTGCTAATTTTACGCACGGAAACCTAGCTAGATTGGTATGTAGTGCAACCTACATATTAGACATTCTATGTGTTTCACAGGGTCCAGGATGTTTGTCAAGCTCTCCACAGGTCTCAACATCCAGAGCTGAGGCCAGACATCGTAGCCACTGTTCAGCACGTTTGCGAAGGTCAGAACGAGTGAGGGAATGTGTGCCACAGGAACGCATACTGGGGCCGGAGAAGCCCCGCCCAATGCCTGACCCCACCCTCTTCCTGTATCCCTTCACACAAAGGCTTCTCCCTCTGCACATATCACTGGGAGGGCACTGTGGAGAGGGGGATTCACAAAGGCGGATGGGTAGATTACGGACCCGAGCAATGAGAGAGGACACTGGACCAGAGACTACAGATTTATAGTGCGACAGTGGGATAGAGACTGATTAGTTGCACTTTAGTTCACTTGTATAGTCTATAGCATTTCTTACTGCATCTTTACTACTCATTTGAGCAGTGATGGCTTGTCCAGGTTTGGGCAGGTATGGCTGAGCTCCACCATTTACAGTATATCAGCCGTTCAACAAATGTTAATCGATGTAAAGTCCTCATTCACAACTCCATACATTTTGAATTCAGTTGAAATACCAGTCACCGTTTTTGGGTGCCCAATGATTTAAAAAAAAAAAAAAAAAAAACCTAGCTATTTACAGATATTTGCCCCATTTAGCTCTATAAGAGTTATTAAAATTTGACCTAGTGGTCAAAATGGGAACTGCATCAAGCACTAATAAAAGCCCATTGGAGTGTGAATCACACTGCCCCATGCTCACGCTATGAACATTTTCAGTGGAGGAGGAGCAGCAGACAGGACAGTTAATGACAGGGTTGCCAGGGTCATGGTTTTTATGCCGAATAGCAGCAGTTAAATATACTGTGCATCCACCAGGATCTTGTTTCAAGGCGAATAATCCAAATGAAATCTAATAAACTTCTCAAAATAAAGGCAAGGTGTAAGCACAGACAGTGTGTCTACTGTATGACTGTAATATATGTTGCAAGGATTGGAAGAAGGAAAGACGGATTATAGAGTGGATAATGTCTGTACATCAGAAATGCGTGTGTACAGTACCGTAGTGACCTTGTTTTCCACACAAAGGCTGGAAAAAAAAAGAAGAAAAACATGCCTCCTTTTAATAATGTTCAAATTTCTTTGGCCTAGTTTCAGGACTGTTGTGTGTGTGTTTTGAGATGTAGCTGGGATGGATTTTTTGCTGAAACCTGGCAACCCTTAATGATTAATGATATTAGCTCTTTGGGAACCTCACATGCTGTATGGATCACAGTTGAACTGAGGTATGTATAGACCGTATGCTGGATGTTTCTCATCTCTTACCTGCCTCTTACCGGACATTACAGGGTGTAGGGTTTCTTTAAAAAATTCACTAGATACAGTAGTAGCATGAGTCAATTGTGATAGCCTCTTGACATAATTGTGCCTGACGTTATCTCGTTATTAACATAGTCAGTCCTGCAACACCAAAATCTATGATCACAAGCCGCCGCTGCTGTATTGGGGTGATCAGGGTGGCTCACTTGTCCTTTCTCTAGTACAATGATGTTTAACCAATACAAAACATACATACAGTAAAGAATGAAGTAGTCAATACTCTCATACAGGTGTTCAGCTGTTCCATGTCGTTGACCTGCAGTTAGCTAGTTACACGTGTTAATGAAATAGAAAGTTTCACTCTCTCTCAGGCTGGTATCTATTGTATTGTGAGTTCAAATCGTATGCCGTTAACACCAGAAGAAAACTGAGCCGACTCTGTAGATCTGTACAACTGTTGACCATGACAAACATATTTGTCCACAGATGACACAGACACTACAAAGGACCAAATGTTAACAGTTTTTGTTCGTTTTTTTTTTTTTTTTTTTTTTAGATTAACAAGCCACTGAACAGTTAGAGTTTGGATACTGAACAAACAGGAGTGATGTATAAGACATATGAATAAAAAGATTCATATTTATGTTTACTTGGCTCTTATTTTTATTCACATTATCTCATTTTGGCAAAAAAAATAAAAAAAATGTAATTAAATAAACACTTATAGTAAATACTTTAGTAAATGTGGATGACATCATCCAGAAACCGACTTGAGAGCACCAGAGAGCACCGGCCTCATCAGTAACGGAGACAGCGTTGCCAGGTTTGCATTATTATTATTATTATTATTATTATTATTATTATTATTATTATTATTATTGTGTGTATTATTATGAGTTTGTTGCCTATAATAAAAAATGTATTTGTTTCAGCAATGTTTTGCAAGCTCCATAGGTAAGCTGGAGGGTTTTGGGTTTTTTTTTTTTTCAAATGCAAACAGTAAATTTATTACATAAATAATCTATTATTTAAAAAAAAAAGAAATCTATTATATATGAATGTACATATACTGTATATATGTCTGTATTTCTGTATGCATGCTGTGGTGTAAATAAATAAATGAATAGTTGTATTAGTTTGGTTGTAAATAAAACATTGCAACGAATAGATAAATTAGTATAAAATTAAAAGTAAAAGACTATTTAGGAGATAACCCTTAAAAACTTTGGAATTCCATCCCTGATTATCTAAGATGAGAGTAAAGTCTTATCTGTTCTTCTTAGATTTGAATTCATTTTTCTTCATGGCAATTCTATCTTTGTTAACTAATGCACTTCAATTAATTTTATTTGACTGTTTCCAAGTTTATAGTTTAATTTTCTTCTATTAGTTAGTTAGTTAGTTTGACAGTTACATTTATATAGCGCTTTTCTAGACACTCAAAGCACTTTACATTGTATTGGGGGTGGGGTGGGGTGGGGGGGATCTCCCCAACGACCACTAGTGTGTAGCATCCACCTGGATGATGCAACGGCAGCCATAGTGCGCCAGAACGCCCACCACACACCAGCTATTAGTGGAGAGGAGAGAGTGATGTAGCCAATTCAGAGATGGGGATTATTAGGGGGGACATGAAAGAGAAGGTCCAATGGGGGAATTTCGCCAGGACACCGGGGTTATACCCCTACTCTTTACATTTAAGAGGGATTTTTAATGACCACAGAGAGTCGGGACCTCGGTTTAATGTCTCATTCGAAAGACGGTGCTGTTTTTACAGTATAATGTCCCCGTCACTATACTGGGGCATTAGGCAACGCACAGACCACATGGTGAGCGCCCCCTGCTGGCCTCACTAATAGCACTTCCAGCCGCAACCTTAGTTTTCCCCAGGAGGTCTCCCATCCAGGTACTGGCCAGGCTCAACCCTGGTCCTTCAGTAGGACACCAGGCGAGAACTGCAGGGTGATACGGCTCTGGCATTATTATTCACTGATTAGTTTTTTGCTTTGTATTTTTATTAAAGATGGCACGATACCACTTGTTCCACAAAACCTACTACATTTACATTTATTCATTTAGCAGACGCTTTTATCCAAAGCGACTTACAAATGAGAAAATACAAGCAAAGCGA
>JANDJT010000081.1:23162661-23177691 GCA_024331685.1 Stegophilus panzeri | reverse complement strand
TGAGTTTCAGAAATACCTCCCCTCCATGATACCTTGAAGGATCTGTCTGAGAGATAGGATTCCACCCAGCGCAGAACCATTCCGGTGATGCTCAGGCTGGAGAGAGTCGACAGGAGGATCTGATGATTCACAGTGTCGAAAGCAGCAGAGAGGTCGAGTAGGATGAGGGTAGATACTAAGCTGATACTGTTTATGATATTGTATTACACTTCACCGGAAGCACTTCACTTTAAAAAAAAAAAAACACGAAATGAAAAATCAGGAAACAATGCATAGTAAAAAATACGACACACAAAACTGCAGCGTCTTCATGGCAAACATAATAAATGTAAAGACGTATAAAGTAAAACTATTATAAAATCAATAATAACAGAGGGGTATGGTGGCTCATTGGTTAGCACATATCACATCTCTTTATGTGTAAACATTTCCAGTTCCAAAAAAATCATTTCCAAATCCAATTCAGCAGTAAAAACAGTATGAAATCTGTAAATATTTTATTTCTAATTTCAAACTTTAATAGTGTCCTGCATAAATAAGTACCGCATGGCTGTTTTACCAAAAATGGAATTAATGTACTATACATTTTCCCATCGTTATTGTTTGCCACCAAACAATTAATAATAAATGCTAAATGATTTGCTTGAAAACAAAAGGATGGTCTCGGACATTTTCACAATGCTGTACGATGATAAACATTTCCGTTTAAATCATTTTGTACCGTTGCAGTATCAGTGGATAGAGTTAAATTTAGCTTAAGCAAATGACATCTTTCTCAGTTAATCATTAGTCATGCATGCTTCATTAAATACAGGTTGAGCAGGGTGTACATATGCATGCAGAGAGAGAGAGAGAGAGAGAGAGAGACTTAGTTGGTTCTTGAAATTTACAGACACACAAAGCTCTTTTATAATTTTTTTTTTAACCATGCCGAGGTCTACCACAGCATTCCGCTTGTGCTGCAGCACCCTGCCATAGCAACTGCTCTGGAGCAGCAGCCAATTCATTAGGGACAGAAAGGAGGTGTGTCTTACACAGACCTACACGGTCTCCTTCTGCCTAATAAGCATGATGTACAAGCAGAACACTTATTCAAGCTATTTATATGGATGACCCAAGCGAACAAGCAGCTACTGTACACGTGATGCATACACTGAACCGGATCCAGGAAGCTGTCATGTGGCCTGTTCCTTTATTGGCTGCTGTTTATGTGAGGAGCTGAAATGATGAGTTCTGCTTCTCAGGAAGAGAAGCGGGCTACAGCAGTGGGGCTCCAGTTAGACTCCTCCTCGCTGGGAAAATGTGTGTGTGAAGGAGGGGCGCTGCAAAAGAGAGGGACACACACACACACACAATGAAGGGCAGAAGAGGATACAAAAAGAGGTTGTGTAACCTGCTCTGGGCAAATAGAGAAATGGATGATGTTTTGCTTTCTCATGCATTTATGGAAATTTGTGGAGAGTTAAGAGAGGAGAAAATACAAAGGTAAGAAGTGGTGCATTTTCTCATAGCGCTGTTCACAGGGACGTGTGGTTCTGCAGGTCACTGGACTGAAAGATGATCTATGATAAACTTTAAAAACCTGTGATGCTGTCAGCCTACTATAAATGTTTTCTCTATTTTTAGAAGGAAATAAAAAAAAAAAACAACCTAAAACCTTTCTAAATAACATCCTTCCCATAGAAATCCTGTTTAATAATATTTAGGTCGCGTTTATATTATGTCTGTTCATATATCGTGGTACCAAACTTCTGAATCAGCTCTCAGCCTGGATATCTCTGCATCTCCGACATACAAATCAAGGAGCACACGACTGTCAAGTCTGCAATGACCGTACTTGCAGGTGTTTAAAACTTCCAAAGTGTTTGCTTTCATGAAATCGTGTACAGAAATCTGTTTTCATGCATGAAGGTCTTGCTGGAATATGACGGCTTGTTGAACACTTCTCTACCAGCATGGGAAACCTGCTTCAATGCTGTCTCAGACTTTTATTCCGGTGTAAGGACATTCCTGACCAAATCGAAGAGCAATCTCCGCTCTTGTCGAGAGAGAATAGTGATGTTGAAAGTCTCTCTCCATCAAGGTCTGACATGCTGGCATCTCCTGTTTTGGATCAGGACCACCTCATTTACCCTGACATAGTCCTTAGCAGTAGTCATCGAGCTAACCTGGACAGAGCTGACTTATCACAGCAGTTAGAGCTTGTTTTACCAGAGAGTGGACAAAACAAAAAGCAAAGTAGTGTCAAGGAGGAATGTCAGGAAGGTTTCGAAGAAGAGGGAATGCCAAGTACAAGAATCAGTCAACAGGAATTCTACTATTTGGACAGAAATCAGCTATGCACCACTGAGAAAGAATGGCCGTTACTGTCTTCCTTACACTCATGGCCACCGGAACAATCAAATGCCGCAAATTTTGCTTCTCAGACCATGATCTACACACATGGACAAGGAAGCAGGTATTGGCAGGCTTCCCCGTGTCAAGGAGTGCAGTTATTAGCACAGGGAAATGGAAGCCAAAGACTCATTTTTTCAGAGCCCAAATCTGCTGGTACCTTCAGCACACCTTCATCTGACAGCCTTGGAAAAATATCTACACAGACTGAGACTGACATCATTCAAGTAGATGAAGTTGGGATTCAAGATGAGTACAAAGAAGAAACTCATCTAGGAAAAGGAACAGAACAAATGGAGCTAAACGTGGTACGCCGAGACCAGAATGTAGTACGACTGGGACAGGAAGTTACACAGAGACCAAAATATGAGCAAAGTGCTGTATGTTCAGATGAAAGTGCAGCACAGCTAGATGAAGTTGGAGTAAAAATTAACCTTGACGTAAGCAACCAAATGGAACAGTATCCAGTTCAGTCCGGACAAATTGAAGCACAATACAGACCAAGCATAGCGAAGACGAATGAAATAAGGCATGAAACTGATGTTCTAATTAGTCAAAATGGAGAACACAAAGAACCAGGCTTACTGGTTAGACTAAAGACAAGCCCAGATATCGAAAGAAACCAAGATGAGATCACACAGACCCAACAACTTGTGCTGGAACTGGACTCCATTCAGACAGAAGCTAAGACTTCAGCACATAAAGAACAGCACATATCTGGGAATGAACCTGAGTTTGCACCAAACAAGCAAGGTGTAGTAGAGTTAAGATCTCTTAATGAAGGACAAGAAACGGAGAAGTCCGAAGAGCTGGAGCAGGACAAAATACATCCAAATCTGGACCAAGGACCAGAGCAGAATGAAAGGTTTACGCTGTTCGTAGTTGATAAACTGTTCCTGGCCACACCAAATATCGCAGGTATGTGTTCAGTGGTCATTCATTAGAAATAATATGCTGGATTCTTTACAGAAAAAAACATTTCATCATCTAAGTAAACAATAGTATGGCTTCCAACACAGTACAGTGAACAAATAGACTATTATGTCTTAGAATCAAATACTTGCATCATATAGTACAATATTAAATTTATATAATATTAGTTAGATGACCAACTATTCACTGTATGCCATTTCTCTTGTTTATATAAGGACCATGTCCAAATAATATCCTCAGTGACCAAACAGAGGTTTCAGAGCTAAACATGTATAGTGACAAAGAACTCCAAGAAGATCCTGATTCTGTAGATGCAGACCCCTCTGAGGACATCGGGTTGACAATCAGGATCCAGGCCCCTG
Source organism: Stegophilus panzeri (assembly GCA_024331685.1). Lineage (NCBI taxonomy): Eukaryota > Metazoa > Chordata > Actinopteri > Siluriformes > Trichomycteridae > Stegophilus > Stegophilus panzeri. The sequence continues at coordinate 23,174,002 of JANDJT010000081.1, read as the reverse complement.
GTACTGAACCCACTGACTTCCAGGTAAATTGCTTTTCTTGGATAGAAAGTTGGAAGGTTACATGTGTACCTGTAGTTCTATAACTGTGACCTATAAAAGATGGGCTGGTGGTCCACCACTTAGTTGCAGAACCACAGGTACATATCTAAACTTCCATTCTACTTTCTTTCATTCCGGACTGCCAGAGCAGTTTATTTTGGAATTAGTGGAGTTGTGAGAAATCGTCATAATATTATATTATATTTATGGCATTTGGCAGACACCCTTATCCAGAATGACTTACATTTATGTCATTTCTATAACTGAGTAGTTGATGGTTAAGGTCCTTGCTCAAGGGCCCAACAGTGGCAGCGGTGGGATGTGAACTCAAAACTTTTCGATCAGTAGCGTAACTGAGCTACCACTTCGCATAACACGTCTTCATGGCATCAGTATCTATGGTCATCAAGGCATGCAGTCCGCCTACTCACCTGGCTGTAGTTATCCCGTATTATCCTGTATACTGCATCATCAAAATTCAGTAGCGCCAAATATAGATCCCACTATAGAATCAACTGTTTTCCGTGAAGGTTCCTGGTCCTTTTGACTAGTTTATGCTCTCCTGTCAGCAAACTCTCCAGGTGTGATAACAATAATGCAATGCAGACTTTTAGGATAGACCCAGAAAAGACTCTTCAAAACATTATTTACAGTACAAGATAAGGGGTTTATGCCTAGCATTTCACATCATAGTGAAACAGTGTCCACTTGCTTCCATACAACCAGAGCATGCACACTTACAAGAGTTTATATGACCTCTTGTGAACATGTTTGTGTTCTGGGGTTGCTCCCAGGGGCCATATGCATAATTATAAGGTATGAACTGTTCTGGAACAGTAGGTCAGGTCTGGTGGGTAGTAACCTCAAAAACAGACAGGATCCTGGCATCCTGGTTCAAAGTTGCTTTCTGTGAACCACATCGGGCAGTGAGTTGTCTGTCTGATTGCAAACAGATTGACTTCTACGTTGCTGTAGGTGCTCCAAATGATTTGAATCACCTTCTTGTGGATTTGCCAATCCATGGGTATAGGCTTGCTCTGAGACAGTGCATCCTGATGTTGTCTGATTGTAGGTATGCAGCTCTCAATGACAGGAGGTGTACATCTGCTCACTTCCAAACCTTGTTTGCTTACCTCAGAAGTCCTTTGTGTTTTGTGCTTCCCTGTTGGTTGATGTAAAAGTGGTGCACACTCATAGTCCTTGGAAAAAATAGTCTGGAAAAAATAGTCAGGCTCTTTGGTCTGTGTAGTATTTTTATGGCCTGGTTTTGTAGTAGGTTCTTCACTTCCTGTGCAGTGGACTCACATGTTTGGCAATGGCTGATGATGAAACTGTTAACATTATTCTGTGGGTAGTATAATTAATAGCCATTGTTCTATTGCTTCCTGCTCCAATGCTTCAGTTGCAATGGGTAGAACCTCTCCACCCCCTGTATTTGGTGGACGATCTAGCTTTAATTTTGCTAATGCACCATTAACACTAGTCTGCAATGTATTCAGTGCTGCGTCTGTGCTGTGCTCCTGAGTACACCCCATCTTCTGACTGCTCAGAAGAAGGAAAGTACCCTGGTGGTCTGGAATGAAAGGAAGTATGACTCCAGTGTAACCGGATCCTTTGTGTTTGCTGACACATCTCTGGTTACTTTCACATTAGCAGTCTTTTGAAGTAGACACTTCCTGTTGACCTTTTGATTTATTCTTCTATGTGCCATGACTTTTAGGCATCACCGTTAGCAATGGTGCAGGAAATCAAGCAAGTGTTAATGGACCGTGAGGAGACCTGTCATCGTACCTGTTTCTCCCTGCAGTTAGATGGAAATACACTGGATAACTTCACTAATCTGAAATCCATCACTGGTCTACAAGAGGGCTCACTTTTGAAGATAGTGGAAGGTAAGACTCCAACTGAAACAGTGAAAAATTCATAAATAAGCTTTAATTTCAATCAAGACAATAGTTTCACACTTTCAATGGTTTCAAACTGTGTTACATTTGTAGTATAGAAAACATTATAAATTTCGGAGAATATATTTAAGTTGTATGCACAATTCACCTATGTGTAACATTGCAAAAATTTAATAATGCCTACTGTCCCTTTCTGAGAAATTATCAATCCACTAAGGTCCAGTAAAACTAAGTGAAATAACTTACTGGCATGCTATATAAGACTTCTGCGAAACTTTCAGAGCCATACACGGTTCGAGAAGTTCGTTTACACCTTCGCCACATCAGAGACCTGCTAAAGAGCTTGGACCCCACAGATGCCTATAACGGCATAGAGGGAAGCTCTCTGTCCTTCCTTAGGTTCTTCACTGAAGAACGTGTTGAAGGTGAGATGCAATATTTAATCATTATTACCAATAATTGAGATTCTTATGTACTTTAATCATTCTTGGTGAAAGATACAGTTGCTGTTCTCGGTAAAATATATGTCTTCATTTTTCAGAGAACAGCAAATTCAAGAAAAGAGGTGAAGAATTGAAGCAATTCAACTGTAGCCCTCCTGAGTACATTCTTCCAGGGATTAAAGAATGTTTACTGGGACCCCTGCAGCCTCAAAGTGAGAATTTGAAGGTAAGATAGAGGAAACCGCTCTCTAAGGATGATAGCAAAATATAGTACTACAGCCTTACATGGGGCAGTATGGTGGCACAGCGGGTAATGTTGCTGCCTCACAGCTCCAGGATCCCTGGTTCAATTTTGAGCTTGGCTGACTGTATGCGTTTCTGTGCATATTTCCTCAGAGACCCAGGACTAGTCTTCCAGTAGGTTTCTGCTAGGTGCAAATGTATGCATGATTCCCTGCAATTGACTGGCATCCCCCTCAGGGTGTATTACTGCCTCCAGAACCACTGCAGTGGGTTAGTTGGAAGTAGCCTTGCAGAAACTGGAGTAAAACACCTGATGCAATTCTTAGTGTAATCTGCAACGAATAAAAAACCTCAGTGAAGTTGTGAAGAGATTCAGCCTTAAGTGTGCTCTGTGTACTTTTGTTAATAGCCCATCGAATGCCTGAAGGTGCTGATGACCAGTAACTGGAACCCTCCTCCAGGAAGCAGAAAAATACATGGTGATCTCATGTACCTGAATGTACTTACCATGGAGGACAGACAGTTCAGCATTACAGCATCAACGCGAGGCTTTTACCTGAATCAGTGAGTAAATAAATAACATGAATATGCTCTTCAGAAGCTAATTTTGGAAAACAATTAATATCGTGTCATGTTGCTTTTCTGTCTTTTCTAGGTCTACAACTTACAGCTTTAACCCAAAGCCAGAAAATCCCAGTATGCTTAGTCATTCCTTAGTGGAGCTCCTGAGTCAGATCAGTCCAGTTTTTAAAAAGAACTTCAGTCTTTTACTCAAGAGAAGGTAAATGAGGTACATAGATATTAGTGTAGATTCATGTGAAAAATACATCTGTTTTGTCAGCAGTTCCCTGTAATATTTGCTATTGTCTTGTGTATGGTACTTTGCTTCCCAGAACATCAACGCATCCCTTTGAGAGGATAGGTACTCCGTTGCAGGTGTTTAGCTGGACTGCTCCAGCTCTCAACCATGCCATGGACTGTGTTCGAGCTGAAGATGCCAGCTCTTCCCAACTGGGCTATGAAGGACACGTGCCTGGACAGGTACGTTCTGTAACAGTTCTGACTTTTTTAGGTCTATCCTTTCAGCTTTAATCTAAAGCCAGAAGGTCCTAGTATGTTTAGTCATTTTTCAATGAGACCAGTCAAAGATTTAAAAGATCTTATGTACAACTTTCTTCCAAAGAAATTAGATAAATAGTCCCTCATACTCCATACATGTATTTGGTTAATTGGTTAATGAAAACCTTTTATGAATTTTATGGAAGACAAATGTAATTTCAGAGATAATTTTGGTGCTGTTAGAGATAGAGGGTCTTAATTTGGCAACTTATTCAAATAGGAAAACAACATTTCCTTGGCGTACCTTCAAAACCAACACTGTTTCAGAAATGGAGGCTTTTTACCATTATGTTTCAAAATATGATGGAAAAACTAATTCCTAAATTTCATAGTCTGCAATTAATGTGTAAAATATACTACATTAAACCGAGGTTTGTGACTGGAATGAGGAGCTTCAGAGCACCAGAGAGCTACCACGTCAAAGCCTCAAAGATCGTCTGCTGAGAGACAGAGCAATCTTTAAGGTGAGGCAGCCATTTGTCAGGTGTCCCTTCTCATTCTCCTATAGCTCAATATGACATCAAAGAGGAGCACTGAAAAGCTATTAACAAGGAAAGGGAAAGATGTTACTATGATAATTAAACGTTGGCTGAAAAATGAGGTGCACAATGCTGTCTTTTGAAAGCTTTATTATGATAATTGTATTCCTGACCCTCCTCAGGCTAACAGTGACTTTGTGAGCACTGCTACACGTGGTGCTATGGCCGTGGTCGATGGCAATGTGATGCCCATCAACCCTAGTGAAGAACCACGTAATCACATGTACGTCTGGAACAATATCTTCTTCAGCTTGGGCTTAGATGGACATGAACACTATGAGGAGCTGGGTGGTGAGGCTGCGGCCTATGCCGCCTCAGCCATTGACCTGAATGGTGTGAGAGCATACAGTGCGGTGGATGCAGATGGCCTGTATGTACTCGGTACCGTACTGGTGGATTATCGAGGTTACCGCATCACTGCCCAGTCGATTATCCCGGGAATTCTTGAGCGTGGCCAGGAGCAGAGTGTGATCTATGGTTCCACTGACTTTGGAAAGACTGTTGTCTCTAATGAACAGTAAGTTGGTTCTGGAATAATTTGTCCTTAGCATTATAAAATATTATTTCCAGAAAAGTCATCAATTCTGCGTAATTGCATTATGTTGGTGCGGAATATTTGATTGTTGGCTACATGCAAAATCTCTAAACGTCTCAAGGTTCCTGACGCTACTGGACAAACCCAGCAAGCATCTGAGAGTGCAGCGGCACCTTGTGCTTAACAAAGACGACTCCGCTGTAGAGTTGTGTTCCTCTGTGGAATGCAAGGGCATCATGGGTAACGATGGCCGTCACTACATTCTAGACCTGCTGTTCACATTTCCACCTGACCTCAACTTCCTGCCTGTGGAAGGCGAGGAGCTACACACCGAGTGTCAGCAGCTCGGGTTCCCACTTCAACATCCTCATCGCCTGGTCTGTCTGAGACAAGAGCTAATTGAGGCATTTGTGAAGTATAGGTCAATAGATTTGTCACGTATATTTCTAGTAAAAAAAATTTATTCTATGTGTTCTGGCAATTTAGGAATTTTAATTAGTACATATGTGAACTTTTATTCCTTTAGATATCACTTATATAAGAGCACGGCATCTCAAGGCTTGGATCAAGAAAGCAATAGCATCAGAGAGGTTGGATCTCCTCACAGCCCAGAGGCAGCTGCTTTGCGACCAACGGCGGATATTTCCAACAAGGGTGTAGATATTCCCACCCCTGACAAGAACAATTCTCCCTCTCAGACTATTCATTCGTCCTCTTTTGATATTCGTTTCAACCCTGACATTTTCTCACCAGGTGCGTGGGTAATGAGTAGCATTCTGATTTTTCTGTGATTTGCCAGTTCAAGGACGACTAAAATTACAAGCAACTATGAAAATGTTATACCATATTGTGGTAACACTTACTGTACTATACTGTTCCATAACTCATAGGTAACTCTGCAAAGACTAAACAAGAATGAATGAGTAGTCCTATAGTAGTCACTACTATTATTTACTAATGAATACTAAGCAACTGTACAGTAATTAATAATAAAGTGATGGTTTGGTAAGTCATTAAGAGCTAAGCAATGATTACTTAATTACATCATGTCTCCTGGAGAACTGCTAGCAAAAATAATATGTTAGCTTGTGGCTAAATTTTCATGCTACACAAGGTAGTTAGCATTATAACTATCCATGCCTGTTTGAATATGGATATGCCACCAGGCTGCAGTTTGGAACTTGAGGATGAGCACCCTGGTCCTATCTCAGTAAAACGTTTAAAAAAATATGCTGGAGTAATTAAAGACTTGTATAAAATGTGAGGTCTCATTAGCCTCCCTAGAAGGTATGAACTCCATCTAATTTTAAAATACAGTGTGAGGTATGTTTTGCTAATTTGCCAACTTTAACTGGCTGGGTTTTTGTTGTTGTTGTTGTTGTTGTTGTTGTTGTTTTTGTTTGTTTTAAAGTTGTTCTTTGCTAATGGCAGGCTGGACTAGCATTGATTCCAGTAGCTAGCATCAATTGGCTAGGCAAGTCAAATTCTAGCTATTGGTAAAATATTGGCTATTTACATGATATTTTACTTCTGATTAATTCATTAGGAAACTACACAGCTTTAGTCATGTATATGACAAACAAAATACAAAATACAGAGATTGTACAGATATATAAAAGTAGCAGCTGCCTTGCTTTGCATACATTTTTAGTTGGAAATTTCCACTTTCAGTGAGTAAGATATAAACTCATATACTCACTGTTGTATAATTATTTCTCAGTGCTTTTTCCATCCCTGGATTATTCATAGTGAGATGTCATGTGTTTCACTTTACAATCCTGTTCCTAATCATTTTGAACTCCTAGAGAAAGAGCAACACTTCAGTCATTATCTCGACTTAGTCCCTACGTATGAGTTATTGAAAAGTATTGGAAATAATATGAAGTGCAAATACATCTCAATTTACCTGTTTTATAGTTAACGTATAACGTATTCATATTCTAGGTGTACGTTTTCCGAAGGAATTTATGCAGGATATCCAGGAACAAAAACAACTTTTAAAGGATGCTGCAGCCTTCCTCATCTCAAACCAAATTCCTGACTTAGTGAGTATGCTTTCTTTGCTCCATGCATCTTTCTTGCTTTCATAACTATTCCCTGAAAATAATAACGACCGTTTTGTGAGCATGTAGATTAAGAGCTGTGTCGCTCATACCACAATGCCAATGGATGGTTTTACCTTAACTGAGGCCCTCCATCAACATGGCATCAATGTCCGGTACCTGGGCACAGTACTGGAGTTTATTGAGAAGAGTCCTCAGAAGACTAAACTGGACCATGTTTATGTGAGTGTTCGCCATTTAATGCCATAGCTTTTGATGGAGCATTTTCACTCTTAAATATGTACAAACTGACAGTCATCTGTTCCTTGATTATCTTGTAGAGAATTGCACTATGTGAGCTGATCACTAGATGTACAAAACATATGTTCAGGACATATTTAGTAGTAAGTATTTGAGTTGGGGGGTGGGGGGGAGATCACAGTTTCATTCCTGATATCCCAAATTGTTTTTTTTTTTTTTTTTAATATTTGTTTTGCCACAATTCATTGTTATATCTGCCACACCTTGTAGACCATGACCTTATTGTTTTTGCATATTTTGCTACCAGGCTGTGGAGTCATCTTCCCTCTCTGTCTCAGTCAGCCATTTCCTCAACTGCTTCCTCAGCTCCCCACCTGATGTTCTGGGGACCCAGCAGATGGACAGACTGTCATCCAAGCGCAGGAGTCGGCGGAGACGGAGCCGGGGCTCTGTGAGCGGCGAAATCACATCTGTGGGAGCGTCATGGGCCAGCCTGACTTCCAGTGAACTCTGGAGAACTATCCAGGCTGAGGCTCGGGAGTATTATCACTACCGCCTGCCATGGTGAGAGCAAACAATATGCAGGGCATGTAATAATGTAAGGCTAACATATGCAGTAGATCTAACAAAATCTTCAAGTCTATCGGGTACTTAGTGCACGTTCCAGACTTAATTAATGACAATTTTTATCATTTAAAAAATTATAATAATTCAGGATTCTCTTATTGCTACATAGCTGAAAATCAGGGAAAGTGCTGAAAGTGCAGGGAAAGACAACACATGCAAGAAATGTCCATTAATACTGAGTCAGTGAGTGCAAATTTTAGCAGAAGAGTATCAGAAGAGTCAAAGGAACATTATTGCCCATGTGCTTTGGGTGTGATGGATAGCATACTTTCCTTCTCCTGTCAATCACAGTGACACTAACCAATTTTGGGCTTCTGTGATGGGCTCATGTATACTCTTGGGCAAAAATAAAAATGGGCCAAGTCCAAAATGGCAATATATTAAGCTTTTAATGGTTGTAACAACAAATCATTGGTCAGAAAATTTGCAAAAAAAAAAATTGCACTCCTTCTGTGCCACCATTTGCTCGTTTACTTTTACTGCAGTGAACCGTTTGGGGGAAAAGCTAGAAACAGGGAAATTCACTTATATAGTCTTCTTGTACGCAAAGGTAAAATCATGATAACGATTAAATTGTTTGATGTAAAATTCAAACTAACACGTGTCTGGGTGTACAAAACTAAAATAAAGTAAAAATAAAATAAAATAAAAAAGCTGTTTGTGAGTTTACCCACAAGGCTTAAGCATGTAAAGAAATCAAAGGGAAAAGCTATCTCATACTAAGTCACTTTATCTATTTGTTAAATTCTGGCTAATTTCCTGACCAATGATTTGTTGTTAAGACAATTAAAAGCTTAATATTTTGCAATTTTGGGCTTGGCCCATTTTTTTTGCCCAGGTGTGTATGTGGAAGAAGGCTGATAGCATTTTCCCTCCAAGTATGTTACTCTGCTCTTTGATGCAGCATGAGCAGCAGTTTGATAAGATGTGGTTGGCTGACTTCAAGTGTCTCAATTGAAACGTGTTAGCCTTTACCATCTCTGGTTGGTTGCTAGAGGGTGAGAAATTTTCCAGGTGGCCAAATTAGAGCAAAAAATGTGGGGAAATATATATATATATATATATAAATCTATTTGTTCTTTTAAAAAAATAAGGAGAGTGCGATGTTGCAGTTGTACAGGTGGACTGAAACCTGTAGCAGCAGTAGTGATTGATATTAATACTATCAGAATTAGCAGTGCAGATTTAACAGAGCGATACAGTATAATTGTAGCGTTTTAGGCATTTTGACCAAATTTCCTGAGTGTAAGGAATGACGAAGCAACTATGAATGCAATGCTTTAAGGTTTGGCTCACTCGCATTGCACCAAGGAACAAATCAGATATTCTGTGAATGTAATCTTATCCCTCACCTTTCCACCCCATGTCTGAACATATTACTGTTTCCTGCAATGTACAATTCACATGTGGTTAATCTAAACCTGATGTCTCATCTGTGTCTGGCAGTGATAGTATAGAGCAGGCGGTGGACAAATGTGGCTTACAAAGAATCACCCTGCTCAGAGAGATTTCCATCAAAACTGGCATCCAGGTAATGTAACATCCGGTAGGTCTGCCATCAATCGTACCAACAATGCATTCTGATAGTGAATATTCTCTTTCCTTTATAACTCCACCCCATCTGCTTCCCAACGCTCTCTGAACCCCGCCACCACCCCAAACACCAACACTCGCACATACCCACTGTTTAGCTTCTTATCAGAGAGTATCAGTTTGATGTCAAGCACAGACCGGTGTTCACCGAAGAGGACATCCTGAACATCTTCCCCATAATAAAGCACGTCATCCCAAAGGCTAATGATGGGATTTATCTTCTGCACTGTGGCCAGACCAGCATCCAGCAAGGTGAGCCCAGGAGTACATTTACTAGCCACTAAATAGGATTTTACAGCTAACAAAACACAAAATCTGTAATGTTGATTAAACTTGCATCACATCTACGTTTGCTCCATGACTGAATGAATGGACACACAACAATGATGCCTTCATTTTTTCATAATTACTGTATCAGGAAGCCTGAAAGAAGGCTGTGAGCTAATCAGCCAGGCCTTGGGCCTGTTCACTAATGTTTATGGGGCTCTGCACCAGGATGTCTGCGTCTGTCTGCGCCTGCTGGGACGCATTTACTACATACTCGGAGACTATGCTGAGGTGCGGATTTTGTGCTCTTTACCATTCCAGTCAGAGCTTTAGGCTTAGGTGTGCATGCCTGACTTTCTCACCTATTTTAAAATCCCAGCATGCACCACAGATGCATTAACCCATTCCAGTTGTGTATGTGTTTTATGTTAGGCACTGAGTCACCAGCAGAAAGCTGTACTGATCAGTGAGAGAGTTCTGGGAATAGACCATCCGAACACTATACAGGAATATGTGAGTGTTAATCATATTGTTTTAATGTAGCCAAGTTAATTCAAGACACTTACTTACTTTAGTGAATTACTTTGCAGTCATAGTGGTTACACTATATGGCCGAAAGTATGTGGATATATGAGCTTGAGCACAGCATTCCAGATTTAGTCCCCCTTTGCTGTTATAATAACCTCCAATCTGTTCTGGGAAAGCTTTCTACTAGATTTTGGAGCGTGGCTGTGGGGATTTCTCCATTCAGCCACAAGGGCATTAGTGAGGTCAGGCACTGATGTTGAGTGAGGAGGCCTGGGGCGCAGTCGGCGTTCCAGTTCACTCCCTGAGTTTAGGGCTCTCAAGCAGGCCACTCGAGTTCTTCGACTCCAATTTGTGCACAGTGTCATTGTCATGCTGGAACAGGTTTGGGCCTTTTAGTTCCAGTGAAGGGAAATTGTAATGCTACAGCAAGCAAAGACATTCTATATATTCTGTGCTTCCAACTTTGTGGAAACAGTTTGGGAAAGGCAGTGGTAGCTCAGTAGTTAAAGGCTCTGGGTTACTGATCAGAAGGTCAGGAGTTCAAGCCCCAGCACTGCCAAGCTACCACTGTTGGGCCCTTGGGCAAGGCCCTTAACCATCAATTGCTCAATTGTATAAATGTGATAAAATGTAAGTCGCTCTGGATAAGGGCGTCTGCCAAATGCCATAAATGTAAATTAAATGCCCACATATAGGTGTGATGGTCAGGTGTCCACATACTTTTGGCAATGCAGTTTGCAGGCAATGCAGGGGTATCACTAACTCTGTTTTTCCCTCCATTTTTAGAAACACCTTGGTCTTTATTGCTTTGCTGGTGGGCAGACATCCACAGCACTGCGACTGCTCTACCGTGCCCGCTACCTCATGCTGCTGGTGTGTGGAGAAGATCACCCAGAAATGGCTCTACTGGACGTAAGTAAAACCAAACTGGAAGCAGGTGTTATTCTCTATCCATACAAAAAAAGGACAGAAAATTCCAGACACTATAGTCTCAGATTAATCGTGTGTCATATTTTTTGATAAACATTCAGCCTTCGGATTCCCTTTTAAGTTTTTCCGACTGTCTGAACAATCGAAAAATGCACCAAAGGTTTACTGAATAAAAGGTAACTGAAATTTGTTTCTTGAAAAAAGTATGGAAATATTCATTTTACTTAATTAACTAAAAAACAGTAGGAATCAAAGGACTTGCCCTCTATTG
>JANDJT010000081.1:23132381-23150929 GCA_024331685.1 Stegophilus panzeri | reverse complement strand
GGGGGGGGGGGGGGGGGGCTTTGTTTGTTTTTTTTTTTCTCCGGGCAGAAATGTCCCATGCGTCATGTCTCGTACCGGTACTGGCTGCTTGAAACGTTTCAATCGAAGAAGCTATGAAAAGCGTCTGGTTTTTTCCAAATTCTCGCAACGTTTGAGTATTTTCCCGGCCAAATCACCGAAGCGGTCTATTTATTACACAATCTTTCGTCGCTCTCTGGGACGCATCGAGACACCCGTACTTCGATCGGGTCAAGAGAAGTCCAGGCGAGAACCGGGCCTAAGTACCTGTTTCCTCTGCTACGTCTAGTTCGGACATTTTTGAAGGAGCCGTACCGGTAGTGGTGTGGTTGTAGGACCTTGCCCTCTACGTTTACAATAGCAGAGGAGTACATAGGTCTTTGCATCTCGGTGCAGTGGAAAGTCCATGGACTGAAGTAATCAGATCAGTTTGGCTTAATCTCGGAATTAAACTAGTCCATAGAGTATTATAATTTCTGTTTAGTGTATGATTTCAGGACTCAGAGATGACATGCTGACCTCCTATCTCCCCCCTTTCTCTGTAGATGAAAGGAAAAACACAGTGTTGATCTTTCTGTGAGGTGAACGACTGAGAGATCGAGTGACGCCAGGCCCCGGAGCGAGTGTCCCTCCTCCCGTGCGTCCATCTTGCGAGGAGCTGCTGAGCGCACTGAGGACCATCTACAGGCTCCCTGACCGGGGCAGAGACAGCGCCCCTGTACACCTGCCATCATGGTGCTGTCACAGAGGCAACGAGATGAGCTGTGAGTTCACAATCCTGGTTGCTAATAATCCTGTGTCCGTAGCGATATTTTGGACTTAGGACCTTCTCAGTAATAAATCTCGACAAAGACACACAAATCCCGCAAATATGATACGATTACGATACGATTCCCCTTCTCCTTTAAAGCCATCGTGTCTTCACACAGTATACACCTCAAGGAGCTTCATAAGAGACCTAGTTAGCGTTAATATTTCATACAGGACTCCTATGACTGAGGGCATTTGGGTTGATTGTTGCATGACTTCATTTTCTTCATGCTTGAGCTAGCAAAACAAAACATACACGAACCCTAAATTCCTGAGGACAATTTCATACGATCATACTTTTTATACCCGAACCGACCGTAGGCTCGTTTTTGGGGCGGGGATCGTAATCACAGGTTTGAATGCACGGCCTGCTCGTGTAACAGGAAGACCTACAAACGTGGAGTCGGTCTCGATCATCACGCAACTTGAAACTGGAAGTAACGTGACAAGTTGAAGTGACCGCATTGCTTGGCCCCAGACCAAGAGGACCAAAGATCTGTTCTCTGTACTGCTCCCGGGATTGAAAACAGCTTTCACACTTCATCGAGCATATCGAACTCTCTGTGTAAACGGTCCTGAGTCTGAGGTGGGGGAAGGAAAAAAAAAAAACACAAAGTGTGAAAACGTGAAACCGAACAACCCAGAATGTATTATTAAGAACCAGCGTACAGATTGGTCGTCCCTTCTCGTGCTTGATTTGTTCGCGAAGGCTTGTTACGCTAAATATTCAAGACAGGATCTCGGATGCTTCGCTGTAAGTTTGTCGTGCGTTAGTTTCGTATAACAGCACGGCCCGGAGTGCGTCCGTGTATTCCGTGTATACCACAGCGATTTGACAATGAGTACAACGTTTCATTTATTAACGGACAAATCGTCAGATATTATAACGGTTTAGAGTTAGATTTAATGCTGTAGAACGTTCTCTCTCTCACACTCTCTCTCTCTCTCTCTCTCTCACAAAACACAGTTTGTCATTGTACTGAGAAACCAGAAAGCGTAGACTTCTCTATCCTGTAGACATTCCTGTCCTGATAACTTCGCAACGCACCGCAACTGGTTACGAAGCGCTTAGACTCCTCCCATAAATGTTAAATAAAGGTCTTCTAACCAAAAAAAAGGAAACACCACCGCATGAACGATTATACCATTGAATTTGTTAAACGACACGTCTTTTAAAATCAGTTTCTTATCAGTCTTAGTGTATTAGCTGTTAGTATAGAAACGATAGCATATTAGAACGTTTAAGTTACAGCCCGAAACGCTTTCCGAGCCGTACCATTCTATATACGGAAATGACGCACACCTTCTGACCAATCAGATTCGAGCGTTCAACTTCGCAATAGTATAAGGTGTTGTGTGCGTGTGGTTTTATTTATTTATTTATTTATTTATTTATTTATTTTTATTAATTAATTGTGACTTTTATATATGTTTACTCTCACCAAAGCCACACTTAAGCAGGGTTAAGCAGCAGTTCTAACACCCCCATCTAAATTTAGCCGCATGCACAGCTTATAAAATATTCACCACCATCTCAAGGAGTTGGAAGACCATTTACATAATAATGAAGCACTGGAAAGACAGAGATCGTCTGTATGTCCATCTGCTCGCTTCTCCGTGTCGGCGGGTTCGGTTCAACTTCCCGCGGCGTCGTTTGAGAACACTTCCATGCTCCAGCCGTGCGTGCGCTCGTAACCATGACGACATTTAAAAAAAAATATATAGATTTTTTTTTTTTTTTTGCAAAGACGACAATTTTATTTATTTATTGGTCTAAATCCGTGCAGGGTGTCTTTATTTTTAATGGTATGTATAATGGTGTACAGACACAATGGTCATATAATGTAATATTACATCATATCTTTTATTTATATATATATATATATATAATATCTCACTGTTGGTGTGAGCTGAACGGAAGCTCTGGTCGTTTCAGAAATCGAGCGATAGCAGATTACCTCCGATCAAATGGCTATGAAGAGGCTTATTCTGTTTTTAAGAAGGAAGCAGAGTTAGATATGGTAAGATTATTTCACCTAGAAAAAAAAACCCCCAAACAAATCAAGCTCAATCCTCTGAATGAGTTTTTTTATCGAATGCTTCTATTAGCCGTAAATGTAACTACCACATGGTCTTGTTTCCTGATTCGCTCTCCAGAATGAAGAATTAGATAAGAAGTATGCAGGCCTTTTGGAAAAGAAATGGACTTCAGTCATCAGATTACAGAAGAAGGTCAGTACACCTATGTCAGGTTAGTCTGGTTTGTTCAGTATATGTTGTAGGTGTAAGCTAGTATCATATATATGTGTGTATACACATACACACACACACACATTAGACAAGTGTAGATTGTTATCCTTGTGTGACCCTCAGAATACTGTATGATCCTTGAATCAGTAGTTCCCTGTCTTATATTACCTATTAAGGTGATGGAGCTGGAGTCCAAGCTGAACGAAGCTAAAGAGGAGATCACTTTAGGAGGGCCCATGGGGCAGAAAAGGGACCCCAAAGAGTGGATCCCGCGCCCCCCGGAGAAGTACGCGCTCAGCGGACACAGGAGTCCCGTCACACGCGTCATCTTTCATCCCGTCTTCAGCGTCATGGTGTCTGCCTCAGAAGACGCCACAATTAAGGTACGTCCAAAAGAAACAACAGTGTGCACTTCTGGGAGAGTAGATAGTGTTTATATGTCGCGACGTGGTGTTGCCGTTTAAGCCGGTGTGTCATCCAGAGAACACACGTTCGCTGTTTTGTGCTGACTCACCGGGTGTTTCTATGGAGACGGTCACGATGCACCGGTTACCCAGAGCAACAGCACAGCAAGCAGTTCTCTGGGCCTCAGATGCACCTTAGCAACTCTCCATTTTGAGCAGAGGATTCTTCACCTTCCTGTCGTGTCTGTTAGAAGACGCTGACATTTCACAGGAAGCAGAGTTGACCTTTTTTAACACTTTGACGCA
This sequence comes from Stegophilus panzeri, assembly GCA_024331685.1. NCBI lineage: Eukaryota > Metazoa > Chordata > Actinopteri > Siluriformes > Trichomycteridae > Stegophilus > Stegophilus panzeri. The sequence goes on along the minus strand of JANDJT010000081.1, from coordinate 23,147,141 downwards.
GGAATCTGTCGTTCATGTGTCTGTGTGTGTGTGAATTCCATAGATTAGGACTCCTTTTTTTTTTTTTTTTTTTTTTTTTTTTGTTTAATTAATAAAAATTGAATAAAAATTTGAGACTAGCCTACTCGAATAAGAAGATAGTCTATCTGAAGTCCAGGATTTTATGGCGGACCGGTTCATTCACATCCTGCGTTGTAGATGGACACGTCCCTCAAGCGGCAAGGAGACTAGATGGAGATGATCATGTCGCGAGTGGACTCTTGACCTAAGAAATGCCTTTGTGTGTGTGTGTGTGTGTGTGTGTGTAGGTGTGGGACTATGAAGCGGGAGACTTCGAGAGAACTCTGAAGGGTCATACGGACTCAGTGCAGGACATCTCCTTTGATCAGACCGGAAAGTTGCTGGCCTCCTGCTCGGCAGACATGACCATCAAACTCTGGGACTTCCAGGGCTTCGAATGCATCAGGACCATGCACGGTGAGCGAACCACGCGAATATATGGCTCCGGTGGACATGGGTATGCTAAAATAACTGTCAGGAGTGGTGTGTAAATAAAATAATATACGCATGCTTTACTTTCTGTGTCTTTCCTTCTTGATTGTCTTTATTAAGCTGATAATTATTTTAATCTAAATATAGCGCGCACACGGATTCACACTCTGGAAAGACACGGATGTTTTAGACACTGACCGGTGTCTAAACGGGTATATTATACTTGACCCTGTATTCTCTTTTCTTAGGACACGACCACAATGTGTCATCAGTCGCCATCATGCCCAATGGTGATCATATTGTGTCTGCATCGAGGGATAAAACCATTAAAATGTGGGAGGTGGCCACTGGGTGAGTAGAGAAGGTCTGATTTGTCTGATTAGTCCAGTGACTGGGAGCTGACTTTATAAGTGGGTGTGAATATTTTAGGCAGAAAAAGGATCTGCACGTTGCTTGAGTATGTAGAACGGCACTTTATAATAAAGCATGCAGTATAAATTCTGAACTGGGGTTTTTTTTTTTTTGAGAGAGAGAGAGATTTGAGAAATGTGTCTGCGTAAAGAAATAAAAAACGTAAGTCTCTAGCCCTATTCGGGTTGGATTAGTTTATCAGGGAGGCGTCTGTAATTCTCAGCGATAAAACACGTCTCGCATCTGGACAGCAATAAAAATGACCGCCGGAGGACCTAGTTTTATTTATAACCGGGTTGTATTTACTGTGAACCTGGATGTTTTGCGTCATGTGACCACACGCCGTTCAGAACACGGTGTCCGAACACGATGTCGAAGAGGCGGCACTAGAGTACAGGAGTGACACTGACCCTTATTTAAGTTTGGTGTGAGCCGAGGTTCTAGCAACAATTTTGTCAATACAGTAAAACTATAACCACAAAGTATAGCATAAAGAGAAGCCGTTTTTCGTTTCACGGCTCAGGAAGTGTTTAACATCTGGGAAAGGTCGCTGATGAGCCAAACATCCTCTTCTGCAGTTTAGCAGCTCGTATCTACAAACAGAATTTCCGGTCGCTCACATTTAGTTTCGGCTCGGCTCGCTGTGGAACCTCGACCGAGGCGGTACTAAAAAAAAAAAAAAAAGGAAAAAAAAGGTCCCGGGTACTATCCACAGTGGAAAGCCCTTAAAAAAAAAAAAGCAAGTAGAGTCGAGCCGTACCGTGCGGTGAAAAAGTGCCGTTTGATTAGAACCAGACCGAGACGACCTCACTCGGCTGGTTTCGGACCGGTCGTCTTTGGTCCGTACCCCGAGAGCGCTTTTCGTGTTCTCGCTCCACCAAACACTATAGGGGGGGAAATGCTCCAGGGTTTCATTTAAATACTGCAAAAGCTAACAAAGTTAATATAGAGCTAAACATATATTCATTTCTATAGTAAAGAAATTTTCCGTGTGTGTAGTTATTGTGTGAAGACGTTTGCGGGCCATCGGGAATGGGTGAGGATGGTGCGGCCCAACCAGGACGGCACGCTGTTGGCCAGCTGCTCCAACGACCAGACCGTGCGTGTGTGGGTCACTGCCACCAAGGAGTGCAAAGCTGAGCTGCGGGAGCACGAGCATGTCGTGGAGTGCATCTCCTGGGCTCCGGAGAATGCCTACCCCACTATACTGGAAGCCACTGGCTCGGAGGTGTTTGTTTATGTATTCGCTATAAGATTCAGAGCTTACCGGCTGTAGTTGCTTGTCGTAGCGTGTTACGGCCATAAATAGTTGTTTTTCCTGTTCTTTCCGTAGAACAAGAAGAGCGGTAAACCCGGACCGTTCTTGCTGTCTGGATCCCGGGACAAAACCATTAAGATGTGGGATGTCAGTACTGGCATGTGCCTTATGACACTTGTGAGTTAACCTTGACGCCTTGGTTCTTTGTTTCAATCCAAAATATTACCATTTTACATCCAAGTGAAAGAACCTTGAAACGTATTACTGACCACGACTAGCTTAACAAATATGCAAACGCGTTCTTTCTCCTACTTTCAAAGGTGGGCCATGACAACTGGGTGCGTGGTGTGCTGTTCCACCCGGGTGGGAGGTTCATCGTGAGCTGTGCCGACGATAAGACCCTGCGCACTTGGGACTATAAGAACAAGCGCTGCATGAAGACCCTGAGTGCCCACGAACACTTCGTTACCTCTATGGGTGAGATTCCGTTAGAATCTCCTTGTAGTGTGTTCATCTGCACTCTGACATCATCTCTGGGGGGGAAAAGACCGACTTTATCAGGCTTGGACGAAGCGCGTGTTCCTCTACCTTCGCTTGCAGTTTGGCAGTTTTGGTTGTGTCTCGACCAGGGTTCCGATGAGAAACGGAGAAACTACGCTACGCTTCTCGTTCCATTGACTTCCATTCACACGCATGCGAATGCTGGAGACGCGCTGAAACATTCCAAAGTTCGGTGAACTTTGGTTTATCAGTAATTTATCAGTCGTTAATAAAAATGCCAACGATTAGCAGCCGCACCCGACTCGTAATAAGCTTCGGCGCTGTAATGATGTAACGTGTACCTGACGGCGTGTGTATGTCTGGCCACGCCCCCTCCCCCCCACAATCTTGGCCACAATCTTGTTGTAATCTGTGTGAAAATGTAGTTGTTTGATTAGCATGGTACATGCTATGCTAGCCTTCATATTATCTTCATTAGTAGATTAGCAGTACAGTTTAACCGGGTTTGCTAAGCGCATTCACCGGAAGCACAGACAATCGCCGCTGCTTCATTTCCAAGCTTTATTTTTCTTCATAATGTTTCTGTGCATGTTTAATGAGACATTGTAATGATGTGTATCTTTTGTGTCTTCCTTTTTTGTTTTAAAAAAAAAAAAAAAACAGTAAATGGGAACAAATTGCAGGTAGGAACTCAAATTTGAAACGTGAGCGAGGAACTGAAGAAACGTCGGCGCACGCGCGTGTTCGAGACGTGTCGCACCTGATTACCGTCAAAATGAGAGTCTAAATTCGAAAGCCACTCTCCGAGGTTTCGATTTAGTGAACGAGATGGGCTTGTGTGACAGACGGAGAAGGGGAAATTGTTAGGGAAAAAATACATTTTAAGGAAGCTTTTGCTTATGGTTTGTTTGTTTGTTTGTTTGTTTTTTAACTTAAAAAAAAATTCCTTTCATCTCTTCCCTGCAGATTTCCACAAGACTTCCCCCTACGTGGTGACAGGAAGCGTAGATCAAACAGTTAAAGTGTGGGAATGCCGCTGATCTCGCTCGCCCCGGCACTTCCTCCGTACCACCACCACTCCTCCTCCCTGCCACGACACTCGTCCTTCGGGACGCACTCATCACCATGGCTACCACCCCATCCAGCTCTCTTCTAATAACTATTGTCCTTTTATGTAAATTATTCTGGATGTAGTTTTGAGCTTATTAAATGTTACATAAGACACCCTCACAAGGAGAGAAAAAATAAGTTAAGAAAAAAGAAAAACAAGTATTCTTGCATGGTGAATCCCAAACTTGTATACTGTAATTATTATTATTATTATTATTATTATTATTATTATTTGCTTACCATCATCTTGAAGGGTTAAAGAACATCAAGCATCGAGTTACAAAAAGGCAGAACGGTCCTTTCTGGGGAATTCAAAATGGGGCACGGGAAAACCAGGCTCACTTTCCTTTTTTTTTTTTTTTTCATTTATTTATTTATTTTTTTCTTTCATGATCCGCTGATGCTTCAGAGAGAGATTGAAAAGGGCAAGAATCTGTTTTTAGCGCTGTCACTAAAGCAAATTAAAATCTGACTGTATGTTTGTCCTCTTAAAGGACTTCTATTGATGTATTTTAGGTGCTAAATGCTGTACAGTCTTCATTAATTCTAAGATTGAGATGTGTGAAAGTCTCTGAACTATAAATGGAGCTAGATGGATGCTTCTGGAAAAGTGCGGGGTGAGGGAGGGGGGATTTCCTGGTATGTTTAGGATTTCGATTGAGAACAGTTTGGCCCAGTTATACGATTTCGTATATAATGACGCACAAGTAAGTGACGTCTCGGGAATAAACGATAAATCAGCAGTCTGATAGTAAACCCCTGATTATACTTAAGTGCACTTCTTAAAGGAGGTATTTGAGGGGTGCGTGTGTGTGTGTGTGTGTGTGTGTTTAGCAGGATTTAAATTTTTTATTTTTTTTTATTTTTTGGTCCTGCGTGCGCAAAACATATCTTGTCGCCATTGTCCTCCACTTGCACTTGGTTGATTGACAGCTAGAGGGTAGGATTGCATCCGAATTTTAAAATAATAATAATAATAATAATAATAATAACAACAACGACGGTGCTTCTTGTCCTTGTATGTAAGGAATTATTCGAAGCAAGATTTTCCAAAGGGACACCGTATTCCGCCATGTTTAATAGCAGCCATGTCTCATCGAAGCTCTACAACATTCGATCTATACATCAGCTCTTTTTTTTTTTTTTTTTTTTTTTTTTTTTAAGGATATCTAAACAGAACACATCATCTTTCATATAATACTTTCTGAGACAATGGGTTTTTAACCCACCACACGTGGGAGGAGGGGAGGGGAAGGCCACGTATCGCATGGTCACAGCTTCATCAATCCACTTCTGCAACTTCTTTACATGTGGTGTGTTCTTCTCTGACGTGTGTGTGTGTGGCTCAGCTGCCACTGAAAGAAGCTTTCCAGCATGTGTTCTCAACGGTACTGCTTCGTGCCATTGTGCAGGATGAGCTACCTAGTCAGACTGTCTTGAATCAGGGAAGCTCGACACGTTTGTTTGTTTGTTTGTTTGTTTGTTTGTTTGTTTTTTCTTCTTTTGTGCGAATTATCTCGTCCACTAAATTTGCACCGACGGACCTGCCGAGTCTGGCTGCGCGTGCGTGGTAACGAAATAAAGACACCTCCTAGCTAGATCAACAAGTGCAATAACAATAGGCTGCTCTGCGTTAACCTTTTGACTGACGGGTATGCGCGAGTCGTGTAGAAAACGAACCTCCGTCGTGTCGCGAACCGAACGATTTAGAAAGAAGCGACACGAATGTGAAGTGAGAAACCTCTCCCTGGGATAGTGTCGAGTTAGGGCGGAGTTTTTAAGCACCTTAAGGGAGTTACGTAGGAGGTGCACGCGGTTGTGACGTTTTTAACGGTGGTTGTATAGGCCCGGCCTCTGCTATTCCAAAGCTGTGTATGTAGTATCAGTGGACATGTGAAAGGATCTTAGAGCTTCGCTGTATGTGCAGTAGGTTTGTGCATTCAGTTCGCTCCGAGTCCAGTCGTTTGCTCTCTATGCCTTGTTAATATACTGAAGCCCCCTAGACCTTCATTCTGTTTTTTTGTGATCTCACTCGTTCACACACACACACACGCACACACACACACTCACTCACATATACACTGACAAAATATAAGTTGTGTACCAATATATCTGGATGTCATTGTTTGCAACATAATTAAGAGTAATAAAAGCTGTAAATATAAAGCAATCCCTTTGTGTCCGATTTATTTATCTATTTATTTATTTTCATTAATAAGTGACTGGTTGTCGGTTTGCACTTTACAAAATACAATTCATAATTTCATTCACTGAATATACTGTATGTTTCTCACTGATTTTCTTGCATGCACTATATGACCAGAAGTATATGGACACCTGACCGTCACGCCCATACAGTATGTGGTTCTTCCCTAAACTGTTGCCACAAAGTTAGAAAAGCACAACTGTATAGAACGTCTTTGTACACTGTAGCATTGCAATTTCCTTTCACTGGAACGATAAACCTGGACCTGTTCCAGCACGACAACGCCCCTGTGCACAAAGCGAGCTCCATGAAGACGTGGTGTGTTAAAGGGATCGTTCACCCAAAAAATGAAAATTCTGTCATCGTTTACTCACCCTCATGTCGTTACAAACCTGTATGCGTTTCTTTCTTCTGAGGAACACACAGGAAAATATTTTCAAGAATGTTGGTAACCAAACAGTTTTGGTGCCCATTGACTTCCATAGTATGGACAAAAAAAAAACAAAACACAGAAGTTTATCAAAATATCTTCGTTTATGTTCCACAGAAGAAAGACAGTCATACGGTTTTGGAACACCATCAGGGTGAGTAAATGATGAGAGTTTTCATTTTTGGGAGAGCTATCCCTTTAAGGTTGACATGGAAGGACTCGAGTGTCCTGAACTCAACCCCACTGAACACCTTTAGGATGAAGTGGAACAAACATCCAACCTGACCTCACTGACGCACTAACGTGTTGTGTTACACAAACATGCAAAGCACATTTCAGTGCAGTTATTTAAAAAAATATAGTTTACTGTTTATTAGATGTTTACAACCGTACTCCGTTATTTGTGAGACAAAAACAGGAAGTCAGGACGTTTTCTGGTCAACTACGGCTCTGGTGGATTTCAGGTAAAAAGGTGATTTCAGCCGTAACCTACTTCCTATAAGCAAACAATAACGCTCCCGTGGAAACAACCTAATAGACACCATCACTTTTTTTTAAGTGTGAGAGTGCGCTGCTTGTTTATATTAGCATTATATTAGTATTCTTTTTGTGAATGATTTTATGATCTCTTCATGGCAATGATCCATGTTCTGAAAGATTGCTGCGTTGCTTGCTAGCAACCATAAACCTATATACTGTAAATATCTGGCTAATAAAGATGTGTCAGAGCAGCGATAACACTAAACCGATCCAATCGTGTCGATCTCACAGGCTGGGGAAAGACAAGTATGACCTTACGTGAAGTCGAATGATCGCCAATCTACCTTTCTACCACGTTTAACTCCACTTTAAATCCGCCAAACCAATAAATGCATTTCTACCGATTAGATTATTGGACATTAATTCGATTCTGGCTTGAAACAAAAATATACTGGAGGGTAAATTTCCAAGAGAATTAATGATTATCGTTGGAGCTGACCCCGAAATGTCCAAGGAACGGGAGGAAGATTAAAATGGCGCCTGGAGGACATTATCTCTTGGTTTGTTTGTTTTTTCTACTATAGAGACAGCCAGAGGGGCACATTTTCTCGCACGTAGGAGAATCTAGAGGGCACGCCATCAGATTTTCTCACATGTGGGGATGATTGTCACATTTTCTCCACTGGAAGGACACCATTAGGGCACTTCATCTTGTTTCCTGGCACATAAGATAAAACCTATAGGTCACTGCATCGCTTATTCTCCACTGTAAGGGCACCCTAGGGGGTAATTGCACAACGTTTTCTTCTCAATTCCCTGCAGTCAGTGCTGCAGTCAGTAATGCAATCAGCATTATACAGGAAAAAGATATAAATATATCTGTGGGGAAAGAATTATTAGATAAGAAATAACAACACGGTACAATTGGTACAATTGCTCGTATTGACTCGTATAGTCATATTTACAGTGATAATATCGGGCGCAAGGTGTCTTAGTGGTTAGCACGTTTGCCTCACACCTCCAGTGTTGGGGGTTTGATTCCTGCTGCTGCCCTGTGTGTGTGTGTGTGTATGTGTGTGTGTGTGTGTGTGTGGAGTTTGCACGTTCTCCCCGTGCTGCAGGGGTTTCCTCCTGGTACTCCGGTTTCCTCCACCAGTCCAAAGACATGCACGGTAGGCTGATTGGCATGTCCAAAGTGTCCATGGGTGTGTGAACATGTACGTGATTGTGCCCTATGATGGATTGGTACCCCGTCCAGGGTGGACCCCGCATTGTGCCCCATGCTCCCTGGGACAGGCTCCAGATTCCCCACGACGCTGTAGGATAAGCGCTATAGAAAATGGATGGATGGATGGATGGATGGACAGTCAAATTTATCTAGTATTTCCTATTATCAGATTACAATTCACCAAGTATACGATAATCAAACCTATTTCCAGACTTTATTTATTTATTTATTTTACTAATTTCAGGCTTGAAATCTAATTTCAACCATTTATTTCTAGAAAGAAGCAAATATGTTCTGCCTCTTATGTAGAATAAGAACATTTAAAGCTTGAAATGTGTAAAAACATCTAAAAAAAAAAAAAACAAAAAACAAAAAAACCAAAAAAAAAACAAGGCTGAATAATGAATAATTAGATATGATTCATAATAATCTCATAACATTAGATACATTTGCCCATATTCAAGATATCTTCACTTGCTGGTCATCATACTCAGAGTAACATCTGAAGCTCTCAGCTCACTGTTGATTTTAATGGTATACCAGTAAACCCTTCTGGTTTTCTGTTTCTTCTTCAGAACTGATTGATCTCAGGGGGAATCTGACACGGTGTTCTGAGAGACAGAGAACATTCTTCAGTGACGAATTAAAAAAAAAAAAACAGCTTGGATTTGAAAAAGGAAGTCAACACAGAACGGCTCCTTTAGTGTAAACAAATGCAGGCAGGAGCCGTTAAAGGAATCTGCATCGACGTATGAGTTGTAAGGGAAGGCTCATAGGGGTGTATCGTGCGGGGTCATGATGAGCGATGAGTGCATGGGAAGGAGATAACACTTTGAATCGAGTCTTGAAGGTGCACCCACTAGTGGCTGGTTTCTGCTGGAAGAACTGGCATTACGTCATACAGCTGTGCTGCAGACCGTGACAGAGAAGACAGCCTTCCTCTGAGACCACTCCATCATACGCATGAAGTCATTTTAGAAATGCCTTTAATCCTTTCCTGCGTAGTGTCCACACTTATGAACAATCCATTTCAGGCTGTTGTTAGTAAAATATAAAAAATATATATATATATATATATATATATATATATATATCCTCCACTACTACAATTTAAAATAAATCATTATCCTGATTTCTGCTGATTTCAAAATTCTCACGTCTGTGGTTTATCTTCACAGATTTTCCACATAAAATCTCAAATTAAGTGTAAAACATTGTGCACTGAATCTAACAAACGCTATAGCTTTTCTAAAACCTTTTATTATTATTATTTTTTTTATATACAAATTAATTTTGTTTACCTCCGAAATCAGCTATATCGTCCAACAGTCCTAAACTGTGTAAACTGTTCCAAGTTCAGGAATATTAGGTCAAGAATGTTGCTCTATTTTTGACCTGAATATGAACAATTTTTGTGTATAAATATTGGAATTGGAAGATTTATTATTATTTTTTTTCATTGTCACGTGTAATATTTCATTTCTTTTCACTCATAGTATTTCTACACATGGGCCATCCATGTATTTTTTAATATACTGTAAGTGATATTTAGAAAAAGTCATAATTCATATGGCGTCATATATATATATATATATATTAGTTTTAAGTATGCATGAAAGGGTTAATGAATAAATTGTGCGATAATTTATTGTCCATTATTTACAACTATTCACTGTATTTATGTATTGTATTACTGAAATACACTGCAACTTCTTTTTGCATATTTAATGCATAAGCATTCTTGTCCTGTCTTGATTATCATGTAATGCATTTTGAAGTTTTTGTTTTTTTAAGCTGAAATATCAGGACGTTTGTTCTATCCCAGCGCTCATTGCATATTTTTGACACCGATGATGGAGGAACATGATGTATATTGTGTATATTCGTGTGTTATTTGAGGGTGTTTTGGGATAGTTAAGGGTAAACCCTTAACGTTATGAAGATTTCTTTGATTTTTTTCTAAGAGTGTACTGTATGATGAGTGAATATGGAGTGTATTATCTCTGATATTTCTAATCTACATGTCAGAGTTCTCCTCAAATGAGCACATTTCACATTCGGATATGAGTGATGTCAAGTCAAGATATTAAATTATAGAGCATTTGTAAATAATCAATCCTTTTACATTAGACTAAATTTGCCCTTGATAAAGAGACAAGCAAAGCACATGCTATAGCGCTAAATCACTCTGTAGTTCCTGGACTCACCACATGAGGGGGCTCTAAGCCTTAAGTAATATAAACTGGATCATGTCATATTAAAGGTACGTGCTTTTTTTTTTATTTGTTTGTTTGTTTGTTTGTTTGTTTTAATATTTTGGTCTCCACACAATCAATGCGTTTTTGTTCATAGTTCATAATGAAAACTCAAACCCCAGGTGAATAAAAGATGACTAAAAGGCATGAATTTTATAGCCAGGTTTTAATTTAGTAACAGAAATCACAGCCCATGTCTATCAAAGATATTATAGATATTTTGTATTAAGTTCTTATACTATCACTGGCCACTTTAATAGGAAATGATCTAATCAGCTACTACTAATCAATCTACTCTTTTGATTTTATTTATATATTTTTTTAATCAAAAGAGTATAAAGTTTATGCCATCTTTTCTTCACCAAGGCCGGAATTGCTTTAATAAGGCAGACATGAGGAAGGAACCAACCAACCTCCCTATAATGTGCTGTGACAGCACACTATAACTGTAAAAACATTTCTACTGCAGAGTTTATTTTTTCAATCTGTGATGATTTTTTTTAATCATCATTATTTTTGTGAGACTTTATGCATGTTGGTTGTCTGCTTGTGATCACGCTTCTGTCACTTATGCCTTATGTCTGCTGTTCCAGCATGTGTGTGGGCATTTGTGTTTTCACTAGAGCGACATCAGCACTGACGCACTTCCAAAGCGCTGTGCTGGTTGGAGGAGACTCGGTGACTGTTTCCTGGTCGACCAGGGTTTTCCTCTCTGTCAGTGCGTTACCATGCCAACGTTCATTCATACAGATGGCTGGAGTGATGTTGTGAAATGTCCTGCACTGCTGCTGCACAATAAGCTCTCCAACAGGTGCCTTTATTTTCAGCCACAGCTAACAGTGGAGGAAAGTTCACGTAATGCTCCTCACATGCCATAACTATAACCTACATTATCTGCAGAATCTGTTGAAATGTAACTCCTCGAGCATTTCACTGGCTTTATAGCTCTATCGTGTTCACAGTCTATCACCGATTGCTCACTGATTACGTGGCTTATACTTTTTTTTTTTTTTTAAGTCAGCTGATCATCATGAGGTCTAAGTTCATCTCCCCATGTCTCTGTTAGATGGCATGGGTTCAGCTGGCAGTGAAGTGAGATTGACATTGTTTAGTTTAATGTTATTAAGTGTTAGAGTAGACAGTGAACAGCACAATCAATTACACTGTGTGGCCAAAAGTATGCGGACACCTGTCCATCACACCCACAAAGTTGGAAGCACACAACCGTATAGAACGTCTTTGTACACTATAGCCTTACAATTTCCCTTCACTGGAACCAACCCGGCCCAAACCTGTTCTAGCTTGACAATGCCCCTGTGCACAAAGCGAGCTCCATGAAGACATGGTTTGCCAAGTTTGGACTGGAAGAACTCTTGAACCCCGACCTCAACCCCACTGAACACCTCTGGGATGAACTGGAACGCCGACTGCCGACTGTACCCCAGGCCTCCTGACTCAACATTAGTGCCTGACCTCACTAATGCTCTTGTAGAAGAATGAACACGAATCCCCACAGCCACGCTACAAAATCTAGTGGAAAAGCCTTCCCAGAAGAATGGGGGTTATTATAACAGGAAAACTGGAATACATCTGGAATGGGATTATGCTTTCGGTATCCACTTTATCAGGGTTGCTGTGAATTTTGAGAACGCTGGGTGTGAAGTGGTACTACATCTGTGTGTAGGGAACCACGCACACACTCATTCACACCTGGGGGCAAGTTATCGTAGCCAATTCACCAATTGGGAGGTGGGAGGACACCGGAGAACCCGGAGGAAACCCACACGGACACCAGGGGAACATGCATTGTTATTATTATTGTAATTGTGTGTATGTGTGTGTGTGTGTGTGTGTGTGTGTGTGAGAGAGAGAGAGAGAGAGAGAGAGAGAGAGAGATAGAGAGATAGAGAGAGATTTAGTAGTCCTACATACAGTAGCTAACAAATGAAGACATACAGTGTATGCTGTCAGTTTTTTATGTTCAGGGATTTTAAATGTTTTTTATGTACACTATTTAACACATTCCAAGTGCTTTGTGTAAGTGAGCCAACATGGCTACTGCATACTACTGCTATTTACTGCCAGAGCTGTGACAGTGTACTAGTTTACCGTGTTGGTTTATTTGATAGTAGCCTATCATGTTTCTGACGACGCCACCGTTCAAAAATCCTAGCCTGATCACGTGGTTCTGGGCGTGTCTAACAGACTCAGCGTGATTGACAGGTTACAGGGCGGCGAGGCGAGGCCGGGTCACGCGCTCCTCATGCAAATAAGGCGCGCTGCAGCCCAGCGGGCGCCCATGTGGACGGAGACCACGCCGTGTTGTTCTGCACGCTGATTGGCTGCCTCGGTCCGACGCATTTTAATCATATGCAAACGAGGCGCGGCCTGGAAGAGCGTCTGTAAAACGCGGAGCTGCCATTACGGATCGAATTATTAGACTTCGAGACGCAAAGAGGGGAGGACGGGGAGAAAGAAGTTTTAGAAATGAAGAGTCTCGTTGTTATTTTTAGTTATATTATTATTATTATTATTATTATTATTATTATTATTATTATTATTATTATTATCCATCCATTTTCTATACTGCTTGTCCTACAGGGTCACGGGGAAACCTGGAGCCTATCCCAGGGAGCATGGGGCACAACGGGGTGCCAATCCATCGCAGGGCACACTTTCACACACACACACACACACACACACACACACACATACACACACCCATTCATACACTACGGACACTTTGGACATGCCAGTCAGCCTACCATGCATGTCTATGGACTGGGGGAGGAAACCGGAGTATCCGGAGGAAACCCCCACAGCACGTGGGTTATTATTATTATTATTGTTGTTGTTGTTGGTGTTGTTGTTGTTATTATTATTTTAATGACATGATGACAGTAAGCTTTGGTTACTGTCTGGGCAGCGTTTTTCAAGTTCTCCCTGTGTCCTTATGGGTTTCCTCCGGGATCTCCGATTTCCTCCTACCTCCCAAAAACATGCCCCTAGGTGTGAATGTGTGTGTGCATGATGCCCTGAGATGGACGGGCCACTCCTATCCAGGGTGACTGCTGCTGCCTTGCACCCACTTGTTGCTGGGATTAGTTCCAGATCCACTTTGACCCTGAACAGGATAGAATACTTACTAAAGATGAACGAATGATTATATTTGTTATTCTTATAGTTCTTATAGTTATTAGCCCATCACATTCGAACGGGTTTAATCCAAACCTCAATAACTCAATAACAAGATTGTCTATAAATAATGTCAGCTTGTGTCAGTGGAAAGTTCAGGAATAACACACTCTCTGGCTCCAGATCACAATAACCGACATGCATATATAGCCATGAAAAATTGCTCTCTAGTAGCTTTCAAACAACACCAGCCCTACGCCGCTGCAATCTACAGTGCCTGAAAAAGGAGCCACGGAAGACGGCATTTTAGCCGACTTTGGAGCTCTATTTCAGGATTAAATGACACTCCGGGCATTTCTATGGAGCTCCCTAGATCAGAGACTTTATTTATTCAATGAAATGTTTTGGGAGAATTTATAAATATATTTAATCATTTATTTGTTCTGTTCGAACCATTTTTTTTTATTGATTTACTTTTACACAGACAAAAACGCACATTGTTTGGCATTGTTTATGATTCAGTCTTTTCCATCATAATTCTTCTTCATTAAAATTTTCTTCGCTCTCGAATTGAATCGAATCGCAAAGCCAGTAATCGTGAATGGAATCGAATCGTGACACCTCTAATAATGAAATCTTTAAGCGCCACCTTTGTGCGTGAAGAAACATTATTTATACAGAATATAAAAGCATAAACCAAAGTGGGGTTTTTGTTTGTACGATAATGGAGCTTTTTATTTCGTTCTGACATCTCTGACTCCTGATCCGGAGCTCTAGCCTTGTTTTCTAGAACCGATAGTATTTGGGGGCGGGGCTTGGTCTAAGGAGGCGGGGCTTGATCGCTATGCCGCCTTCCACTATGTTGTGTTTTCTGTTACTAGCATCGCCATCTTGTTGCAAGTCGAGTAATGCACGTCTGAGGAATTTTCGGAAGAACTGTAGAGATTTTTTTTTTAATGTAATTATAATCTTTAAAGAAGTGTTAAAGCTTAGTGTGCGTGAACAACCCGGTCATCCCGCAAACACGCAACTTGCAGTGTGTGTGCGTGCGCGCGTGTGTATGTGTGTATTTGAGTGTGTGTGTGTGCGCGCGCGCGTGTGTGATTTTTAAAGACACTGTATCCGCTCGGTGTGCGAAATGAGTATTGATACTCTGCTGGAAGCGGCTAGATATCTGGAGTGGCAAGCAGCCCAGCAACAACAGATTACACGTGGTAAGGTGGAGGAGGGTGAGTGGGTGTGGGGGGTAGTGAG
>JANDJT010000081.1:23114310-23130174 GCA_024331685.1 Stegophilus panzeri | reverse complement strand
CTCACCACCGTCACCACCGGCTTGCTCAATAGGGATAAATTCATACACTTAAAATGTCCATTGTTAAAAGCGCTATACAAATAAAATTGAATTGAATTAAGTACCAAACTATGCTGTGTACACATCTGCTGTGATATATCTTTGGAAAGCTAAGATTCTTGTGATACAAACCATTTAAAGATACAATCACAACATTAGGTACAATCAACGTCTCTGTCAGATCGCTGACACGCAAACAAACAGTTACAAAATGTCTTTATCAAATATCTTTACCGATGTCTTTATCAAAATGGCCACTGCACTCTGACCTTTCGATTGACACCTCATTTGAGCCAATAGGAGCTTCCTTGTCCTGTCCGTAGCCTTCAATAACCGATGAGAATCCGCGTTGAAATGAAGTGCCTTCGTGAAATGCTCGAGCCTCTTGCAGCCGGTTGTGTGGATGACTGGCGCATCGTATCGTGTAGCCGATGAAATTCTGAAAAATACTATATGCTACGTTAGTGAGAAATTTCAACACTTGAACTTAACTTATGCCAAGTGTTTTGTGCGTAAAAGGTGAAAAAGTGTAGTTTTGTGACCGCGACTAACTTTCGGAAGGTGAATTATGTCGAAACGGACGAGGAAAACAAAAATATTCGCTCTAGTACGTGCTGGAAGAATGCAGTCGGCGGGAAAGCGACGAGTCTGGGGATGACGTTTCAGAAGTAAATAGTGATGAATCGTGTATTGATTCCGAGGCAGACGCAGTGTTTCTGGAGGGAGGAGACGTTACTCTCGACAAGTAAGTGTTTTATTGTAATAGTATAATGAAATATATTATAAAAACTGTATATATAATAAATGAGTAAATAAATTCGCAAATAATAACTGTCGCCCCGCCCTGCCCCACCTCTATGTGCGATAATATCGTGTATCGGCGATCTCAGGCTGGTGATAGGATGATCTGACTACGGAGAAGCTCGCCCAACACTACTGTGAACTCGAGTTCTTCCGGTCTAACTTTAACACACCATGTCTGTATGGAGCTCAAATTGTAATGCTATAGCATACGAATACATCCTATACAGTTGTGTGCTTCCGAATTTGTTCATACGGTTCCATATGCCTTTTATCCGTATAGTGTACTACTTTGTGTTCTCGGTGGTGTGATGTCATTAAATAGAAATGCCTCGTACACAAAAAAAAGTCGAACGTAGTTATACTTTAACCGGAGACATGTTTATGCTTACACATTGTTGTAAAATATGATCGAAGTTTGAACTGATTTCTCTTTGGCTAAAAACGCAGCCCATACGAAAGTATAACGGTCTCTTCCTGCCGAGTTTGTTCTCCGAGAAACCCTTCGAGGATTTGAACGTTTTTAAGCCTTAGATGCGCAAAAAGCCACGACTTGTTCTTTCTCCCATGGTGATTTCTGGGGAAATGGCATCGGTGTACAGTTACTGAAGAAGCGTCCCAAGCCATGAACCGTGTCAGATTTTGGGGTTGCATGAGGCTTTTGTGTTTTTAATGCGCAAATTTATTCACATTTTGCAGAAAAGGTATAGGAAATCATTGTGTGTTTTAATAGCCTTCTACTACAAGTGTTCACAAATAACAATGGACAAGAGAGTGGTACTTAAGGAATGAATAATCAGTGATCTTTTCTATGGTACTTTAAGAGGTACACTGTGTGAATCTATGCCTGTACAAGCTTGCGTAGGTTCCTCGCTTTGTTTGTGCTCCAGACCGCATGTGTGAGTAATTGCGTGTGCTTTGGAGAAGGAGGGGAGGGAGCTTAAATGGCTGTGTTCTGTTGGCACTTTTTGTTTTTTCTTTTCTCCTTTTTCCCTGACTCACAGTAGTCTATGTAATCTTTATAAGGCGACCAGGCACTGCCGTGCCACAAACACATGTCCAGTAAGAGCTGTCCTCTAGAGTGCTTGTCCTATTGCTCAGAACACTGTCCATCTGTTAACGTCTTATTCAAGATCCTTGAGCTATCGTTCTCTTGGTCCTCATTAACGGAAACACTGTCTGGGTGATATATTAGTAGCTGTATGAGCTGCTGTTTTAATGATTCTTAGTTTTAAAAAAAAAAAGGAAAAAAAAGCCCCAGACGATGGAGGATGTTGGCTCGGTGGTGTTACTTTATTTGACAGATCGTGTAAACGAGGGAGTCTTCTCCCTTGTTTGTAGCGTACGTTCGAGTCTGTAAGCGTTTTCTCAGTTTTTAATTTGCTCAGCGTGCAGCTTGCATCCCCAAAGCCTTGTTCTTGTGAAACCGAGATGCAAGGGAGGAGGGTATTGGGAGTCGTGTTTTGGGTACCCGCCTGGTTCCAGCCTAATTTGACGTTCAAGGATTCCCACGTGCCTCTGTGTTGGTCTCTTTGCATCCATGGCAACCGTCGCCTCGCACGCTTGACCGCATTAGCAGCTCGCTTTTTTTTCTGTCGAGCGGGACGCGGCGTAGGCACTGCAGCAACGGATCACAGCTCGTGTCTCATAGTGCTAATGACATCAGCTGAAATGTGCTTTGGGCAGCTCAGCAAATCCCCCCACCCCCCCCCTTCTCCTATTAAAATCCAACCCGCAGAACAAAAGCAGGGACCCTCAACCATTGGTTAATGCCTACTCTACAGCTCCGTCTGTCAATCATGACAAACTGACCAATCGAGGAGTCTGCAGACGAGACGCAGCCTCAGGTTCCCCCCCTGCTTTTCATCTGCATGCTGCTAAATGATATCAGCACCAGGACTGGTGCTGGTTTTTGGGTCAGACACCTCCCAAGGCTTTTCTCCTAAGCCTGGATTATGCTTTGTCGGAAGTGCTTCTGAGAAGAACTTCTGAAAGCCTGGAATGTTCGAATTTTTATTATTATTTTTTCACAGCAGGTAGTTTCTCCTCATTGATTGCTGTACGTTAAACAGGTGATGCGGGTTAAACAGGAAGTACACACTCCATTGTTAAATTAAAATGGTGGCGCGCTTCAACGCAGACAATGATGTTGACGTTATTAGTGTGTAAACCGCTGTTAGCTAGGCTACAAATTAGTGTATTAAAAAACAGCCCCTTAACGTCGACTTCACAGGAAACAGCCCGACTGCGTTGATGTGAAAGTAAACAAAACAGCTCCAGGCAAACAATACAAAACGAATAACGTAAAATGATAAAATATATATATATGTTGTGGGCTATGTTAGGAAAAAGAAAAGTGTTGCTAAATTCTCAATTCTGATTAGTCCCTCTAGGATTTAGCAAGCACATAAACGAACGCGAAATCAAGAGTTCGCAATCGTTCTAAATTACCGCAGGATTTCCGCAGATTCGGGCCGAGACGCGTCATGTGACGTCGTCACGACGTGCGTTCAGCCAAAGCACTCTTCGATTCGCGTGCGTCCAACACGAGTACAGCTAAAAGGTCTCGCTTACCTACAAACATCACTGCGAAAGAGCGTGCAGAACAATTTTGCTCAATTGCGATTTTGCCAGTTCAATTAGTTTACCATTTAAAAAAAAAAAAAAAAAAAACTCCGCAAGTTGCGTTGCAAATTTTGGAAAAAGAGGCCGCAACAAAATCGAGCGTTTTTGGCCTCGACGATCACAAAAAAAACTCTCCGAAATCCATTTTCTATAACCGCAGCTCTGGCAGTAGTCTAACGCAAATCACAGGTTTATATTAGCGCGCTTGTTCTGATACGTTATTATTTCTATATTAACAGCTCGTTTACACGGACTTCGCAATAAATAAGTGTTTTTATTTAACAAAAAACAAAAAAAGATGCATGCTCGTTGATATGGTGAAGTTTTCTGTAAGGAGATGTTTATTTACGTCTCCAGTGGAACACTCAGTAAGTTTCCACTGGAAAGGAAACGTAAACCAGCCTTTATCTGACTTTGTAAGCTTGAACTCCTCCCACTCTCAGCTAGGAAGCTTTCTATACAGCTCACTGCTGACGGATGGAACCTGCTCTGCCAGTTTTAAAGTTCCACGATTATTATGCTTCTACGTAGGAGCTGAGGAGTCATCTTTCTTCTTTTCATGCCTTGCTTGAGGTCCATGTGGTGAAGTGTCTGCCCTCAGTTGGTGTGGTGTGGTGCGGTTTAGTCATGATAACAGTCTTACAGCAGTAGCGAAAAAAGGTCGTTTTTTTTTTTTTAAAAGAGGAAGGACTTGTTACGTATACTTGCGTTATATATACTTTATGAGGAAGACCATACTAATAACAGGTGCTTTGTGGCATTCAGACGATGCTCGATCAAATGAAAGCGCCCAATGTGTGTCAAGAAAACATTCCTCAAACCATTACACCACCATCACCACCTTGTTGACAGAAGGCAGGTTGGATTCATCAAATCATGCTGTTGAAGCCAAATTCTAAACCATACCATCTGCAAGTCAGAGCGAAAAACCCATCAGGCGACATTTTACCAATATTCATCAATTTTAGTGACTGTAGCTTCAGCTGTTTTGTTCTTGGCTGACAGGAGTAGAACCGAATGTGGTCCTCTGCTGTTGTAGCCCATCCGCCTTACGACTTGTCGTGCGTTTTGAGATGCTTTTCTGCTCACCACGATTGTAGAGAGTTGTTATCGTAGCCTTCTTATCAGCTCGAACCAGTCTGGCCATTCTCCTCTGACCTCCTTTATTTCTAAGTGAAAGTAGTTACTTGTAGATATTATCTATTATTATATACATCTATCTGTTCGTCCATCTGCATCGGTGTCATCCTCTTGTCTTTTCTCTTCTTCCAGAGGAAGATGAGCGACGACAAAAGGCCCTCCTGTCCTGTGGAGCAGAACCCAAGCGTCCCGAATTTGCTGCCACGTCCATCCAGCCAGCGCCGGTCAACCACACGATCTGGGCTGGCGAGGCACGAACAGAGCCTCGCAACCACCAGCCACGCCCTCCAGCCCCTCTCCTCCCTCCACCCATGCCCATCACGGTCATCCCAATCCCTGTGGTTCCTGCTAATCCCGCTGCATCAGCGCTCCATACAGCCTCCCCTATACCGGTGGTAACTCCTCTGTCTGCAGCACTATCCCCTCCATGTGCTCCTTTACTCAGCTCTGTAGTGAAGGACACGCACTCGGCACCGCAGCAGCAGCATCTTCACCAACTTCAGCATCGCCCCCTGGTCACCCACGTGAAGGCAGAAGGCAGCACTTTGCCTCAGTCAGGCACCAGTCCCAAGCAGCAGCCTCAGGCCCTGCTGCAGCCATACCCTGCCCCTGTCATCACCCCCCAGCATGCCTTGCTGGCCCAGCCTACTCTCGCACAGCCTCAGAGTCATGTATCGCAACCGGTCCGGCCCAACGGCGCAGCCTTGGAGGACACCCGTGGCCTGGAGGGCAAAAGGCGACCCGGGGGGTGAGGTCATTTATATTATTTCTTCACCTAATTCCATATATTTTACTTCACTGGCAAGGCTAAGGTAGATAATAAGGCATAGAGCATTGTGCAGTAAATGTGCAGTGTGCAGAAGGTTATGTGAGGTTATCTAAGGGATGTTATAAATATAGAACAACTTAAGAGTGACTTGGATATGTTGCTCATATGCAGCTCCAGTTCTAACCTAAATGCATCAACACTGTGCTTACAGAGCAGGAACCAGGGAGGTGCACAATAAGCTAGAAAAGAATAGGTGAGTTACTTCTACTTCTATATCTGTTCCACATACTCTGCCTGTGCTTTAAGCAATATTGCACTGACTTTTAATCACGACTAGATCTAGCTGAGGGAATTATATAGGTAAAGAAGTGGAAAAGATGCTGATATGTTTTCATTCATAAACTTCCAAGGCTGTAGGAAAAGAACCTCTGAGAGGAAAAGCCACTTGTTGTATGTATAAATACTTTAATGGATTCCACCGGTTATATGGGGTTAGGCTTCTTAACCAGGCTGTAAGGAAATGCTACAAATATACGCACAAAAATCGTGAAGACGTTTTCTCAGATCGTATCGTATTTCCAGACCCGCCAAAGTTTCGGAGCTCCGCAATTGAACATCGGTGTAAGTTAATACGAGTTATCGCTCGCGAATCTGATGGTTTTGAACTCTGATGTTAACTAACACTGCCTGGAAGCCCCGTCCCCTCTTCCTCTTCCTCTCATCTCACATTCTCTCGGGGCTTTCGGGACTCGTAGGGTGCTCTCATTGTCATGAAATAAACCGATGAATCATAATTAATCTCGTTGGTAAGAAATAAAAGATTTGATAAATAATGTTAATTGTTTTGATGGTTAGAAAGTGTTGAAATACAGTGGGGTTTGTTTTTTTTTTTTCCATTTTCCTGTGCCAGTCAGCAATCAGACGCGTTCAGACACTCGGAGCAGCAGAACAACGGAGAAAACGTTGGCCTTGTGGACTCTAGACAACCGATTTGTAAAATATTGTTACGGAAAATGCGCTCTTATGGGGTTTTTTTTTTCCACTGTTTTCCACCGTCGAGTTTTCTTGATTGCCACTGCCAGCAAGCAGTTCCTGACTGCACAGCTAGTAGTAATATTATCATGCCCTGTCTTGCACTTCTTAAACATGAAGTGCTCGCTAATTTTCCTGTTTTTTTTTTTTATGCTAGGTTCTGGACAATGAAATAATTTATTAAGATTTTTTTTCAAAACGGTCAATTGTGAGTAGGGAAAAATCGGTATCGCACAAACCTAGACCTTATGGTCATTAAATAAGCAGCCCGATCGTAGCCAACTCTCGAATCGGACATAATAAGCGCTAAACGTATACGTAATAAACATAATATTATAACCTGTAAATGTATGGAATATAGAAACGCTATTACAGTACACAGGAGTAGTAGCTTGTCATGATATACCCCCCCCCCCCTTTTTTTTCCTGTATAATACCGTGATATCTGTCCTATAATGCTCCTACATTAACTGACGTCAAAACTAAATCATTTACGACCTGCTCTATGTGTCTGCTTTAGACGTGCGCACCTGAAGGAATGCTTTGAGACCCTGAAGAGGAACGTCCCCAACGTGGACGAGAAGAAGACGTCCAATCTGAGCGTGCTCCGAAGCGCCCTGCGCTACATCCAGGTATGGACTCGATGCTTTCCTGAAACGGAGAGTAGCTCGGTAATGCACATTAGTAGGTTTTTGTGTAGAATTCAAGTTCCCTGGATTAGTAGATCAGTAACGCTGTGTGACAAAAGGGTGAAAGACCTAAAGATGGAAATTGGATGGATTCAGTAGTTATGAACAAAATGGTGGACTTGAAAGGGGTTTTAATCGGTTTGCTGATTCCGGTATGTTTTTATATCTTAGTCGGGATTAGATGTTCCGACATCGATAGGAACTTCTGACAGTTTTGACCTTTGTAGAGACGTTTGGATGGAGTCCATGAGGAAAAATGTGTGGGTCTTTTTAGTTTTAAAACCGCAGCTTTTGCTTGCAGAATGTCCTGACATTCTTTCGTGCACTGGGCATTTTTATGGTGCCATTTGATTAGCCACGGGCACAGACAGGATCAGATTAAGGAAGTTTGTTGTTGTAAAAGTTGATGTTTAACGCTGTGGGTGGGGTGGTTATTCAGGGTTAGAGTGTTTGTACGTTCCTGAAGCACCTGAAATGCCAGGGTTGAGGTTTTATGTGTAGCAAAACCAAAAAATATCTATGTTAAATGAACAATGAGGACTGGGAACTGATATACATATACTGTGTGTGTGTGCGTGTGTGTGGTCTTTTTTTTTTTTTCTTGTTCTTTTCCTAAATGTGCTCCTTTCTCTTTCACTTTTTCATAATAAACTGCAGGAGTGTTATTAAGCCAGTATCACTCTCTGTTTCTCGTGTTCGCGCTCTCTCCCTTCCCACCCACACACACTCGCACAGCTTACGTGCTATTGGCAGGAAAGTGTCACAGGCATATGCTACAGTGCCTCCTCGCTGGGAGATCATGCTTGGTCATTATGTCCGTTTGTCTGTGTGTGTGTGTGTGTGTGTGTGTTGGTTGTTTTTTGTTTTTTTGTGAATTGAGCATCTGATAATCCTACTATTGAAGTTCTGGGTTATACTGTGCATGTTTTGTAGATGCATATGAAGGTTAACGAGTACACTCGATTAGGTCTGTTGGAATCAAGAATAGTTCAAAGACAGAATATTTTAAAATGTATTTATCATTATTACACAGTTTTACTGAAGGAAAACATTGTGTTCGTAGTGCAGGGAAATAGGCCATGCAGTGACACAATTACTTAGAATCCTCCTGTACTAACACAGAGACTCCTGTTCCTCCCCCCCGCCCCCCTCCTTCCTGTGAGGCCACGTGAGGCCTGAGCACATGGCGAGCGCGAGCCCGCTGATGTCAGCGGCAGCTCTAGACAAACTCCTCCTCCTCCTCCTCCTCGATCCCTCCCCGCCCGTTTCACTGAGAGTATGCCAGACTCTGTTTTGCTGCACACTGCTCTCCTGTAGCACATGCTTACTGGCGCGTTGACTCAAAGCTGCAGCCTCCTTAGGGGGAGTGCGGGCATGGAGAGACGAACCTGATAAGACAAAAGACAAGGGAAAGACTGTATTTGACTTCCGTAGTAGGCTTGAGTCTTCATTTTGTGTTTGCCAAGACGTCTTGTACTTATCGCGCAATTCGGTTGAGCGAATCTTTTGTAGATGTGAATAGTCGGGGCATCCGGGATTCCGTGATATCAGTCCCACTGAAGGCAAGGAAGCCTTAAAGCCTTAAAGTTTGGTTTTTTTGGGTTTTTTTTTTTTTTTGATAAATTGCAACTATTTGTATTAGTTATATTACAATACTATTTTATTGCCGCTGTCAAACGTCTTCTCGGGTTTGAGTCACCAATTTAGGAAGTCATTTTCCAAGATAACGATCATCTTGCTTGTTTGCATTCTTTGTCGCATTGAATCATCTTCATAGAGGCTTGTTATGAATCTGTTGGAAACGAGGGCAAACCCAGTGTCTGTGTAGTGAAGGAGAGAACACGAGGGGCGGCTGTAATTACAGCGGAAGGGTGGAGGAGTGCTGGGGGTGGGTGTCTGAGAGGTGTCCGAGTGGAACGCGGCAGAGGATGCGCCGTCCAATCGGATCGGCCCTGCCATTACGGCTCCGCCTCCTCCTCTGTCGCCACGTTGCTCTCTTTCTCTTCCGTTGCCAGGGAGACTGCGGCGGGTTCCAGCTGTTGCCGTGGTGATATCCTGCGGGACCCGGCGATCCCGTCTGCTCAGTAGCTGGAAGACAAAAGGCAGAGCTTAGGTCGAAACTGACCTGAGATCAGTCAGCAGCGGCTACTTTGCGTACATGTACGTGAGCACAGAGGTGCTATCACATGACACGTCCCACAATGCTCGTTCACTTCCTGTTCAGAAGTCACTGACTGAGTCGCTGACCGATGCGGTGCAGTGGGTGTAGAATTTTTTTTTTGTGACGGTATTGTGTTGAGCCATTCGTAAAATGGTTCACTTCCTTTTCACTTCAGGAACAATAACGTATTTGTTAAGGTCCAGTTTTCTAAAATTCTAGCAAGAACAATTGGAGCATTTACATTTTAATGTAACGACGAATTCATGGCTATAAATAAGATTCATAAATTCAGCGTTGTTCTGTTTCACACCGGCGCTTCACATAACCACTTTTGACAGATGCAATACTTCGTAAACGTACTTGCGTGTCTTTTTTCGGGTTTACTGTCCGGTTTAATGTCTTAAGAACGAGTGGTTGTCGAGGTCACAGCAAGGTCAACTGTCTGAAATGGTGTTTCTTCAATCACCTTCTTCTTGTATATGAAGTATATTTTAAAGACATTCTAGGAATACCCTTCGAATACCCTAGGAATACCCCTAGCGTGATTGAATTGCGACGACGTTTACGTTTTTAATACGCTTTTTTACGTGTAACCGTTCATGAGTAGTTAATAGCTATGAATAAGATTCATAAATTGGAAGTAGTTACGCCACAGACTCGGATGAGATACTCGGGTTTTGAACTTGAAGTGGAAAACGAATGCGTGCTTCAACATCGGTTCTGATTCGGATCTTCTGCATTTGTTGATGACGATCGTTTTGGGTTTTTTTTTTTCCCTCACTGACTTCATGTCTCTACTCCTGCAGCTTGTTGGATAAACTGCAATAGAGGATCCGAATCCTTTGCATCCAGACCTCCGTTCGCCATTTAGCGAGCCGTGCTATATTCCCTTCGACGCTGCTAGTAATGCTCTTCACAAACCTGATGCTCGAAAGCAGCAGTGACGAGAACCAGCTGTACTCAGACTAGTACCATACACGTTCAAACGAATTGCATTTAAATACGTAAACATAATCACGTATGTTCTACGGTACAAGTACTCCGTACAGGAATCTGTACATTCGACCGTACAGAAAACCAAAAAGCAAACTGTTTCTGAAGAGAAGGCCTTTCAACATTTCTTCTTCTCTAGACCCGCTGAGGACATTTTTATATTTATATTTCTGCACAAAAATATCACAAGCTCGTTGGTTTTCTATTCCTGGACTCATTACTCTTGACATTTTGGTTTCCGGAAAAGTTTCTAACTAAGCTCGAATCCTGAGACCGTTCCAGCAACAACAAAAAAAATTGGTGGAGCATAAAGCAGGGATAGCGTGACGCTACCGGATTAAAAATAGACCCGGGGTGAGCGAAGCGGCTGGTTTTAAAACGAAACAGCCAGTAGGATCAGATTAGCCAGATGATGCATTTCAGTCTGAAAGGCATGTAATTTACTGGATGAGTTTAATGAACTGTTTGAGTCTAATTAAGACACGCTATTTATTCGTTTTTTTTCTTGCTGGCGCTCAGATGTAAATGATGACAAGATTGAGAACGGTATCGGAATTGGGTAGCCATGTTTGTATTGTAATTCTCCGTAGGGCTTTACCTCCCCAGGACCTGTGTTTTAACATTTCTGTATTTATGATCGTTCATAAAGCTACGTGTCTTTTGGCCAGTGCACCCTTTTGGATTTCAACCTTTAAGGTGAATGCAGTGTGTGTGTGTGTGTGTGTGTGTGTGTGTGTGTGTGTGTGCGCGCGCGCTGTGGAGTTTCTGCACGGAAAGGCTTACGGCAGACTCACTGACCAGACAGTCCAGTCACACTAATCCCGGATCAAGCTGCATTCGCACACATGCTCCTTGTGCTCTCGCACTGCGGCAGTTTCTTTCATATTCCCTTAATATCCGTGTTTATATGATCATCCACACGTTACCTAAATAATATATAATCACGCAATCTTTTTTAAATTTTTTGCATGGATTCCATCTCTTTGTACCATTTGCGCAATATTTCCCGCCATCTTGCTTTACGTACACCATGTACAAGTACAGTATCTGGAGGTATCACCAAGAAATTCCTAGCAGCTGAGAGAAAAGCAAGGAGTCTAGAGAGCAAATTTGGCCATGTTGTCTGGGTGGGAGGGATGGCGTACTCTGTCTCACCTGTCAATCATAACGACCGTAACCAATCATGGGTGTCTGTGAGCGCAAATATGAGGAAGAGGGTTAACGGATAACGCTTTGTCTGAGGGTGATACGCTGCCCTGTGACGCAGCATGAGCAGCGGTTCGAAAAGATGCTCTGGTTGGCTCCGTGAGTCCCGGAGGAAGCACGTGTTCTCCTTCACCCTCTCCGGATGATGGCTGTTCGGCTGGTGGGTGGGAATTGAAAGGTAAAATGAGGAGGGAGGAAAAAAATAAGGCAAAATTCTGATGTGACTGCGACTTGATAATAAGCAGCTCGAATATTTATTTATTTGTTTGTTTGTTTGTTTGTTTGTTTGTTTACCAACCATGAAATCACGATCACTTCCTTGTTTTCTACTCACATGACAGAGGCTCATGAATTCACAGGTTGAAGATCACGTAGATAAAGTTGGCATGAAAGTGAAAGTAGCCGTTACCAGAAGCAAGAAGAAGCCTTTCACGTCCTGTGTCCTTTCCCCCCGATTTGTCTTTTCCGCGAAGGGAAATCATTTTTTTTCCCCCGTTTGCTCAGACTGCTGCGTTTTCAATTGTCTCCCATACCCACAATTCATAAACACTAAGCCCAAACCGTAGATATTGGCACCTCGGCAGTATTGCTAAAAGTCTTTCCTTTTAGTATTATTCATTTGGTGTAAACACGTTTGTGTCGTAGTGGCGTTTTGGTGAAAAAAGGAGGAAACTGGCTGGAATTTGGACTGTCACTTACTCTTTCAGAGGGAACATGGCCAAGTTAAACATGGCCAAGTTTTTTTCTTTTTTTTTTTTTTCTTCCACCTACACAAAAGCATGTGACTATAGTTTAAAGTGGCCCTGAAATCAAAAAGGTGTCTCTGAGATTTTTGTACTGGTTCCTTAGTGTTACGAACACTGATACGATACTATATCTAGAAAAGATAGCTTTGGAGATATTCTCATTTTAGTTTTCTAGTTCGTCACTTCTGGGGAAAATGATCAAATTTCGTTGATGATTCCTCGTTCTGCAAATTTTACTGATCCTCCAATTAAATGCTCTCTAGAACCATATCTTTTCCTCAGATTTCCTCTAAGGGATCAATAAAGTATATCCCTCCATCCCTCCGTCCATCCCACCCCAAGAGGCAGGTCTTGCGCTACAGTAGTAGATCTTTAGTAGTAAACGGTGTGTTCTTGGCTGTGCGTCGTCCCGCACGCTGTTCCCTTTTCCGATCTTCGCTAGTTGAGTTTACTCATTTTGATGAGAGAAATAATTTTCACAAGGTGGTGGTTATACGACCGGCACGTCTCGGAGGCGTTTTACCAAGTCTCTTGTTAATCGTGTCTCCGTTCTACATATTTAGCTAGTTCACTAAGCTACTGTCAGGTTTGTTTAGATTGGGTGGGAGCTGTGGTGCGTCTCGAACCCCGTTCACTGTCAAGCATTTCAACACGACGTCACTCTGACTCGCCGTTTCAGAAGGAAAGTACTCTAATACAACGTACCGAATCAAATCAAAGCCATTTCATGGGGACTTGCCGTAGCGTGAGTACGTTTCCCATCCTAACCTGATGGATGTCAAATCGTTCTGCAGCTAGACAGCTAGAAATCCCGGTTAGGAAACCCTATGAGGATTAATACCCGGGTGGACGAATGCTGTAACACGGCACTCGTTTGCCTGTACGCTCCCCTGACTTGAATTTGTGATTTGATCAGCTGACCAAACGTAAAACTGGGTCACCGTGTCGTTTGACCCGCATCCACTCTTCCCTTTATCTCTCCTTTGTTCAGCCGTTTTTGTTCACATTTTATATGACTGTTACAGCATTAAAAATGTACAAGTACAAGTAAGTGCTTTGTTTGCAGTCTCCATCCAAAAAAAAAAAAAAAAACTAAAGAAAAAGGAGGCCAGAGTCTAAAAATACTATTATGCTAAAATCCTGGAGCGGCTTCAAGTAAAACGAGTTCGCACAGCAACAAAAACACACGTCGTGGTATTTCTTGTACTTAAGGAACATAGGAGAGAGGTTATGACGTACAGGAGACGACACGCCCACTAACACAAAGCTGACGCGCACCTTACGCTCAGCTGAGACACCGATGCGGAATTCTTTTTACCAAGCGGTCTGGCAGGTTTTCTTTGGACGAGCCTATTGGCCGAAACAGAACGCCGTATTTAATCCACGAGGGACACGGCCGCTCGGCCGAGGATGTTGGTAAGAGGCGGGGCTTCATCGGGGAAGGAAGAGGAAAAAGAATAAACAAAGGAGGCACATCAATAACAATATAAATCCTGTACACAATGTCCCAAAAAGAGCTTTAGTCTAGACATTTCTTCATTCTGACCCGAGGGTTTTTTAAACCAAAAATCTATTTATATGTCTAGAACTTAGAACAAAACAATAATCCATTCCTGATCGATTTTTATCAAGGAAGTATATTGGAAATATGAATTAGTAAGAAAGTTTTATTTATTAAAACCAAAGTGCTGTACATACAGCTGCAGGACGGATAAACAAATAGACACGATAGAAAGACATTCCTAAAAAAAAAAAGATTTAAAAGATCAAAAAGCTTACATAAAAAAATGATAAAATTCCATTTCACGTAATTTGAAAAAAAAAAAAAAAAAAAAAAAAGGAAAAGGAACGTATTCAATAATATTCGAATGCAATAATCGATCTATTCAAATAAATCTAAATACATTTTGTTTCTCAATAACGTTTCCACATTATATATCGCTATACCGTATGTAGGCTTTAAAAAATATTTTATGCCTTTTGCATGGAATAAGACCAGAAATATCCACTTTTGAATATGTGGAATATGTCATTTTACCATGTTTGACGTTTGGGGGAAAAAAACAAACAAACAAAAAAAAAAAACCGTAAAATAACTGGTTTTGATGTTTTGTGTGTAGACGCTAAAGCGAAAGGAGAAGGATTACGAGCATGAGATGGAGAAACTGGCGAGGGAGAAGATCGCCACTCAGCAGAGACTGGCCGAGCTGAAGAACGATTTGAGCCAGTGCATGGACATCGTGGAGATCGAGCGCATCGTCCGGCAGACGGTCCAGCCTGAAGACGACCAGGCTTCCACGTCAACAGCATCAGGTACTGCGTCATTACATGTTCCGAGGAGCATAATCACGATCGCAATGTTTCATTTCTTTCAGTCTTGGGAACCGTCTTCAGTCTCGTTTATCAGTCTTTTTAGTAAGGATGTACGGAAGTGTTTTCGTAGATCACTCCACACTCCTGCCAGAAACTGCTACGAATGTTTTGGTGACGCTGATGTTCCTCGTCCTCGCGTGCAGTGCATGCTGGTAAATGCTAAGCAGATGTAAATTACTAACACGTTCACAGCACGTCTGATTTGCTTGTAGTGACGCAGAGACGACTGCGTTTAAAAGCTCCCAGAGGAGGAGTGAAAGAAAGCGGAGCGTATGCTACAACTTCTAGTAATACAGCATGGGCATTACAGCGTGCCGACATTTCATTCGTTCTAACCGAATAGCTAGTCTTATTTCTTCTTCTTCTTCTTCTTCTTCTTCTTCTTCTTCTGCTTTGTTTTTTTTTTTTTTTTTTTTTTTTTTTTTTAAACAAGTGATTAATATGAAATGATAGGGTTTCACAAAATGTGTGCAATAAAAAAGGAGCTATTTAAATTCATAGAATTGTATAATTGGCGCAGTAACTCGTTACCGATTATACTATATGATCAAGGTCCATGTTACCGAGTCTCCTCATACACACACTCGTGCACTTTTAGAATACAATTTTTTTTTTCCAAACTGGATTTCCCGAATACCGTTACCTTGTGAAAATGCTCCTGTGAGCGATCTGCTCGTACTCAGTTCCATAAACGTGGCCCGCTGAGGGACAAACTGGTATCAGAACATGTCTGTAGTGGAAATATTACATCGACAGAAATGTCCTGTTTTTTTTTGTTTTTTTTTAAGTTCAAAACTCAATACTCCATTTTCTCTTTCCGCAGAAGGCGAAGAAAACTTCGAACAGGACGCAGAAGGTGGCGCCCCGTCCTCGTCCCGCTCCTCGGCCCTGAGATGTCAGCCGGCTCCGTCTCAGCCACGCGGCCCCGTTCTTCCTCCTCCTCCGTCCATCCTCCCCTCCCACATTGCCTTCCAGCACAAACCGTCCACCCCTCCACAGCCCCAGAACACAGCCATCGCTCCTCAACCCAGCGTCATCGCGCACGCCTCCGTCTCTCACGCCTCCGTCATCCAGGCGGTTAATCACGTGCTCCCGGCTGCTTCCAAACCCATTGGTCACATAACCGTGCACCCGGTGACCCTTTACCAACAGCCGGTGGCTGTCTCGCAGTCCCCAGTGCTGGGCCACATTACACAGACACTGGCGCAGCAGCCCCATAGCCACAGCCATGTTAACGGTGCAGCAGTGGGTCAGCAGGCCACCGTCATCGGAAAGCCCACGGCTGTAGTG
>JANDJT010000081.1:23084310-23109310 GCA_024331685.1 Stegophilus panzeri | reverse complement strand
ATTGACTTCTGTTCAGATCGATATTGATTTTTTAGAACCGATACCGATTATTTGCATGTTTATTTGCCCGATAACCGATATGCGGAACCGATATTTGTTTATTGTTTTACTTCTGTTTTTGACACAATGATAACAACACTGAACAGAACAAACCCTTTTATTTATAACGATTTGGTCAATTTCACTTCGTCCTCGCATACGACCAATAAATACACCAATAAATAGAGGGGTCTGAAAGAGTGCAAAAAAATTCAAATAAAGTGCACTGTTACTAAAGTGTCTTTTTTTTTAAAAAAAAAATAAAAGCTTCAATGAAGTAAAGAAATTACGTGACTCTTACGTGAGTTTGTCTCTATTTCTTAGCACCAAGCTGCTTAAAATACATATCAAGCATTTATGTAACACGTGTATAGTTGTACATTAATGGCTGTTATGGCGGTCCTGCGTGCAATTCTTAAAATGCCCACAAGATGGCGCCATTTATCGGTGGACCGATACTACAAAACCGATAACAGATTATGTTAAAATGCTTAAATATCGGGAAAACCAATTATCGGTCGATCTCTAATTATCAATCACAAATTATGTGTCAGATAAACTTCCCTGCTCGTGACAGGCCTACTCAGTCATACAAAGTATAAGTAAAAAAAAAAAAAAAAAGTGGAAAGTGCACGGCTATAAAATACCTTCGACCACACCCCAAGGATACGCACGGCCTCGGACTGTCCTGCCTTTGATTTCAACAAGAACGTTACTGCCGACTACAGCAAAGGGAATACTGTCCTTCAGTGAAGAGAGCACACGACAGACAGATCAGACCTCAAATTAATGACGAACAAACGACAGAAGAGAAAGAATACAAAGAATTCCAGTACGTTTTACAATTATAATGGTGGCCTTGAGTTGACTCAATATGTAAACAATCAACATTTTTGGTGCATGACATTTAAAGTACTAATCATTTGCTCACCTTCAGGTCTTGATCTCGGATTTTAACTTCGTCATCGTCCTCGTCCGAGTCACACTCCGGGAACTGGTAGATGTTGATCCCAAACCTCTCGATCTCCTCTCGTATCTGGATAAGGCAGGGCACTTAAAGCCGCTCTGTCATAAAATCCACACGCTGTTGTGACACGAAAACAAGATGGTCGTATAACGCACCTTTTTTTTCTTCCGTGACACTTCCAGTGATGTGAGGCAGTCTCCTTTACCCAGCACTGGCACTATGTTGACCTTCTCATGTAGCGCCCTCATAAACTCCACATCAACCGGCCTGAGGCTGGAGACACAGTGATGATAAATAGATCAGAATTGAATAATTAAATAATAAATTCTTAATACAATACATTTGTTTGTGTTTTTTACCCATGGCCATACGGTGAGATGAAATAGAGGCAGCAATGCACTCGGTTGTCCTGAATGTTCTTGCGGTTCAACCCACTCTCATCCCTGAAATACTGCTCAAACTGATGGTCGACAAAATCCACTACGGGCTTCCAGCTATCAGGAGTATAAAAACACACGTTTAAAAAACTACTATGGCTTTGGCCTGCTACACACTATATGGCCAAAGGTTTGTGAACGCCTGACCATTCCGTTCCAGATTTAGTTCCTCTTTACTGTTATAATAACCTTCACTCTTCTGGGAAGGCCTTCCACTAGATTTTAGAGCGTGGTTGTGGGGATTTGTCACACCGATGTCGGATGAGGCGGTCTGGGGTGCAGTCGGTGTTCAGTGGGGTTAGGGTCAGTGTGAGCTCTGTGCAGGACACTCGAGTTTTAAAACTCCAAACTTAACACACCATGTCATCATGGAGCTCGCTTTGTGCACAGGGGCATCGTCATGCTGGAACACTGTTTGGGCCTCTTAGTTCCAGTGAAGGGAAATTGTAATGCTACAGCATACAAACAAAGGCATCCTAGACAATTGTGGAAGAGCCACATATGGATGTGATGGTCAGGTGTCTACAAACGTTTGGCCATATACTGTATCGTTACCTCTCAGTGTTGTTGACAGCATCTCCGAAGCCTGGCGTGTCCACAATGGTGAGCCTGAGTTTCACACCTTTCTCCTCAATGCTAATGGAATGTTTGGTGATTTCCAATGTTTTGGTGATCCTTTCTGTATGAGTGGAAAGCGCACACTTTATCCCGAAGCACGTGAAACTTTAAGAAACAGCTTTAACTCTGACAGTTGAAATCGTGGAAATCAAAAATCCAGTATCCAGTATTAAATTAAACAAATGAGACAAAAATATTACACTTGGTCGTTTATTTATTGAGGAATACCGGATCATTCCAATATCAAGTATAATATTTGTGTCTCATTTGTTTAACTGGGTTCTCTTCGTTTACTTTTAGGACGTATGTGAAAATCTGACGATGTTTTAGGTCATATTTATGCAGAAATATAGAAGATTCAAAAGGGTTCGCAAACTTTCAAGCACCACTGTATATACATTTACTGTTTATTGAAACATTAATGCATCCAAAACATTTTATTGCTTGAAATAATAGATACAATATATAACTTCTATTCAATAGATATATGAATTTAAGTCACAAAACTGTGTATTGCTTAAATTTCGCTCAGTAGTTTCACATATGAAACCTTTCTGAGTTACCTTCAGCAGTCAGCAGTGTCCTGTCCTTGTAGACATCTGTTAGGAAAAGACTGTTGATCAACGTGGACTTTCCTAAACCGGACTCCCCTAGAGAGATTTTTATAAAACCGTTATAAAGTAATATGCGTTAATATAAGAACTTTGTAACTGTGACCGTTCTTCTCGCTTAATATGAACTGCTGTGAGATGCTGTGAACTCACCGGCTATCAGCAACGTAAAGGCAAAGCCTTTTTTCACTGATTTCCTGTGTACTTGGTTGGGAAGTGTTGCAAATCCCACATATTCCTTATCTTGATCCTTAACACAATTACACAGAATGATTACAGACTAACAGACATATTACAAGGGCGACGCAGACCTTGACACGCTCGTCACACAAAACGTCTCAAACCCTCTCTTGAAGATTTCAAACATTACCTCAGGAGAATCATAAGGATCTAGTCTACTCCAGGGGCTCTTAGATCGTGAAGGACTAAGCGGAGACTCTAGAGAGCTGGTGGAACTGAAGTGACAGCGGTGCAGCAGGTCTGGTTCGGAGCCCTGCGGGTTCCTCCCCACTCGACGCATGAAAGTGGTTGTGCCAGGGGTTCTGCCATCCGGGTCCCTGTCCGTCACATGCGCCTCTCGGCTAGGAAACACGTGTTCTGCTCTGGGGGGCAGACCTCTCAGGGTATTCGCCAGCTCTGTATCCTCTGGATCCTCTATAGATAAACTGGACAACTGATCGACGCACACAGGAAGTTTATCGACATTATGGACATACGTATTTCTATTTTGCAGTCCACTTTCCACTAATAAAAATAATCTCATAATAGCTATAAACAACAGCATTTCTTCTTATAAAAGATTATAAAGGAGCATACAAAGTTAGGGTCCAAGAACCATCCCATGTCTCCAACCTCATTAGAAATTACAGTATTGTTTTGTTATTGCTTCTAAAACACGCTTGATGAATTTTTTTTTGTTGATTAATTGTTATATCTATTGTTTTAAAAAAAACAATTCACCTCTTGTGTCTTGCCTTAAATCTGATAGAGTGCGTTTATGATACTGTTCAAATATAGTAAAAGGAAAGACACTTTGGTTTTTGAGAAATGGCTGGAAAAGAGTTGCAGGACGACCCGAAAGCAGCAGGAACAACAGTTACACAGTGAACAATAAACAATGAAAAGCACCGCAATCAATTTTTTTTTTTACCCCCCACACAAATCTTCTTTGCTTAAAAAAAGAAGCACGTCTTAACTTTGCACATGAACATTCAGACGAATCAGAACTCTGCTGGAACAATATACTCTGGTCAGACGAAACAAAAACACAACTCTGGCAATAGTTGAAAGAAAGTTGCGTTTATGCTTTGTTTATGCTTATGAATACGTATTGTTTGTTTGTACAAAGTCAAAAGACGTGGTGTGGATAAATGCACTGGAAGTATATTAAAGTATATTAAATAACAAAACCCAAAAGTGGTTTCCCCTCACAGGCTGCTCTTTTTTAGAGTCCTATTTGCTCTGAAAGTGCCGTATGTTACTACTCTTAGTTTTTAGTTCTGTAAAGTGGTGCGTATTCATTCTGTCACTTCCGATTAGTGAGCAGCCGCTGTAGCAGGATTATATCCTCACACCTAATTCCCTGAGCTGCATTAAGACATTGGAGACAGGGTTCAGGAGGCAGCCTCTTTTTTATTTGCTCCACATCTAGGGCAAAACACAAATGAAAACTTAACTTAATTCACTGCTTCCATACCTCAGGTCCTAGGCCGAGTGCATGTGTAAGCACAGAAAAAAACACAGGGACAACATAACCATTCAAGCATGAAAGCACTATAATTCTTAAGGGTATGTAAGTCCAAGACTTACTGTTTTTATGTACTGCATATTTACTCCATTTAACATTTCTGACAGCTAGAATGGTGTTAAAATGATTGCTGGATAATGAAATATCGATTACAGTAGGCAATTGTGTAGAATCTTTCATGAATGAAAGTTAACGTTTAAAAAGACTAAACGTGAATAAGGTTGTAAATAAAACAGTAAATAAACGCTTTCTCACCACGTCGTTTGAACATTGCCCTGATGAAACGATCAGTGCTCGGTCTTGGATAATCCATCTGTCCTGAAAACCCAACGGAGCCCAAACGCGTGGCCGCCTTCTTTGTGCTTCTCAATGGCTCGGTCGATCCTCAGTGTGCTTGTGCTCCGTGGGGATTAAATGACCTCCTGAGATTTTCTGTACGGTTTTCATGTCTTATACACGGCAAAACGCTGTTAGTTTTTGTGTTAATTAAGCTCGTCCAGTGTTTACTTACACTACCGGTCAAAAGTTTAGACACACTCATTGTTTATTTTTTTTTTATAGTCATTAAAACTCTGGAGTAACACAATGGAACTATGGGAATTATGTTGTGATAAAAAATCCCAAATAAATCAAAATAATTTAATATTTTCGCATCTTCAAAGTAGACGCCCTTTTCGCCAAGAATTTCCAGAAATGTATTCTTGGCGTTTTCTCGACCGATTTCGTGAGGAATTTCCCCGAGATGCTTTTCGGAATATTTCGCTCCGAGTCGTCCGTTTAAAAAAAAAAAAAAAAAGAAGATTTTTTCGTAAATAAAATGTTAGTTTTCTAATGAAAGAAACGAACACGTCGGCACGATTATATTTTTGTCTACGACACCGATTTCATACATTTAATCACACACCTTCAGATCAAAAGGGTTTTATGATCACGAGAAACGTTTTAGTCGAGTGTCCACAAATTTTTGACCAGTAGTGTATATCTAGCTGTGGGTACACCCTAAGAATCCATTACCCAGAAAATATTACAAAATCTCAGATGATACTTTATACCACATTGCTGAATTCTCAAATCTGATTGGTCAAAAGGTGTTGATTAAGTTTCAATAACGGCAGTGACAGTGACAGCAGTACCGGCCACAGCGTAAACAATTATTTAAAACGGTTTATATTAAAGCACTTGTTCTAATATGGTATCGTTTCTATAGTAACAACTCATTCGTGGACTTGTATGGCAGACGCTCCACATAAACAAAGGCTACTAATAAAATATTTTTTTAAAATTTTATTTTTTACAAAACTTGTCATTCAACAACTAATAAACATAAAACCGTTAATACTGCAAAACATTCTGTTAGGAAACATTTACAGACGCAGCCTCCAGTATCAGTCTCTCAGACAACCCATAACACTGAATATAACTATAAACAGCATACTTAATAAATTGTAAATTGTTATAGTTATAGGCAAGTTGCTGAGGAATAAGTGGAATAAAACACTTTGGGACGTGCTGTTATAGGAAAATAATCCACGTTGCTATGGGCTGTACCACACCACCCCGGCACGGATTATTTTTCTGGAACAGCATGCCCTGTCGTGCTGCATTTCCTACATATTATTTTCAATTTCCTTTAAAAAACAAAAACAAAAACAAAAACAAAAAAACAATCTTACTATTACTTAAGATTTAATACCTTTTTTGCTACGGTTACTATTTTTTAGATGCCATATAGTTTATTCAAATGTAGACACGCTGTATGCGCATAAAACAATGTTATTAACTCTTATAAGCCCAGAAATATGTATTATTTGCACAAATGTATTCATCACTGACTAAACAAAAACAGTGGATACTGTATGGTGAAGGATAAATAGTAACATCACAAATTTACGTGTGAACATGTTTAGCATAAAGTCAAACATTAAACTCAAACAAAGAAGACTTCCTTGGAAATAAGGATCCTGGTAATTGCGTTCTTCCTGACATCTTATTTGTTCTTGCAATATTCCCAGAAGTGTGTCTTCCTCCTTCAATATCATCCTTAAGATACACCCTCAATGGACAAAAAAAACCAAAACAAAACAGTT
Organism: Stegophilus panzeri; assembly: GCA_024331685.1. Lineage (NCBI taxonomy): Eukaryota > Metazoa > Chordata > Actinopteri > Siluriformes > Trichomycteridae > Stegophilus > Stegophilus panzeri. Next base: position 23,102,804 of record JANDJT010000081.1, on the reverse strand, counting down.
AAATTAACTACTTACACTCTTTATAATGAATCAAAGGCTGAAGGCAGCTTCTGAGAGCATGGTTTCCTACCAGATTAGCAGACTCTTGGTTCTGGCACAAGATCTGTGTACGGTAGTTCTCATACAACGTGTCCTCAGTCAATTCTTTCAGGTCCTGCATGTGTGTATGTACCAGCATGCTCCTCAGATACACAAAGTCAGAGTGAGCAGGGTTCTCCACTTCGAGAAGACATGTGATGAAGAGAAATGGAAAGCAATTTACTTGAGAAAGAAATATATACTATGAGAGATGTCTTACAATACTATTAACTAGAGATGCACCGATGTATCAGCCAATAAAGGCTATTATTCCCGCTATCGGCCGATAGTTTAAAAACATCCGATGATCAGGGCCGATTGTATCCTGTCAATCAAAAGAGGGCGGGAAAACACATCGTCGGGTCTAATCCCGCAACCCCCACCCCCGCGCTACTCACGCTGAATTAAAGGGCCAGTACACCGTTGAAAGATTTAAATGAAGTTGAATGACAAAAAAGTAGTATATATATTGCACAGAAAAATATATTTGTAGTGTATTTCATATGCAGTTAATGTTAATATGAGTTAATATCATCAAAAAAAAGGTTATATTAGGCCTATATAGTACCAGTTTGATGTCAATGATGAACTAGAAATGCTTTTGTTTGTGGTGAGTGAATATGAGCCTAACAGGTGTTTTTTTTTTAATTCAATGTTAATATGAATTAAAACATTCAATGAGTTAAGAAATCTTACTTTAATCTTTTAGCATTTAGTTCATGTGTTAATGTTTATTAGAGTAAAGTGTTTTCTGTTTATGAGACCAGTTACTGTGAATCAACTTGCTGAAATGAAGAGAATAAAGTTTTTATTTGCATTTCTTTCAGAATTGTGGAATTAATTATTATTCATTTAAAAGGAGGCATGAAAGGCAGAACCATCGGTATCGGTTATCGTATCGGCCGATATCAAGCTGAATAATCGGTTATCGTATCGGCTGAGAAATTTAGTATCGGTGCATCTCTTCTACTATCTCACAACTTCAGCAGATTTAAATGTGATTTAAGGGGGTTTATTCTGTTTCAGTTAAACCCTGGTGTCTTTCCAGCTATGTGTGGTTCGTTTAGACAGGTGAGGACACAGAAATCGCACTCGGGTGTGGACCAAAATGACCAGCCCTGAATCGCCCCGGTTACTGGAAGTAAACGATGAGTATTACGACGCTGCTATTCTGCTAAACTGAGCTGCACGGTGCAAACTGACTATGATACCCGAGACATTTAAAACTAGTCATCTGTATAATTATCTATTCATGCATTTGGTGATTTTCGTGATTTCTACACGCATTTGGCAAAGGTTTGTTTATCTTTTTCCCGTCTGCGTATTTCTGACCGACCTACGAATGAACAAGTTTTACGAGTAGGTTTTAAACCATACGTGCATCTCACTCACCTTTCTTTTATATTCTTGGTTCATTTTTAATTATGTGCACTGTGAATCCAAACCAAACCAAATAGCAAAACCAAATACGTCGAATTCTCTCTGATTTAGACTCAGACAAATGGACTAACTGGTGTGAATGCACCCTGAATGTGGTTTTTTCGTATAATCACAGAGATGATCCATCCAGTACCACGTACCTTCCACAACACCCCATGGATAAACACGAGCTCGAACTTTCCTGCCGTTGCTCTCCACTGTTGTGTTGCTCCCAACTACTGCGAATGGTATGCATCTCTAAAACAGCACAATGAGAATTAGAAACTTCTGTGTATATATGACCCCGTAGAGCGCATCATTACACAAGCAAGATGTACCTTAAGGGAAGAATTGTGCTTTCTTAGATCATCATCACTCGAGTCACATTCGGGGAAGTCGTAGATATCGATCTGGTGTCTATCGATCTCATCCAAAATCTGAAGGGACAAAAGGCTAAATATACTAAGATATACTATTAATCATTCTAATTAACATCCTAGCATCTGCCTTTCTTTGCCAAGAGGAATTTGACATTTATTTTTCTCACCCTGGTTTTCATATAATGAATCTCTGAGCGAGTGAGCGAGTCTGCTTTAGCCAGAACAGGCACTACGTTGACCTTCTTATGAAGTGCCGTCATGAACTCGATATCCATCAGCCTGAGTCTGCCACAACAGAGGAACACCAAGACCACATTAATATTCTCCTCAAATCATCCTGACAAACAAGTGCATCAGCGTCTATGTGCATGGGAGCAAATCATGCATGTCCTGGAAAAAAAAGCATGCTCATTTTCAAAGGCTAATCCCTAACAATTACCAAAAATACCCAACGGTTACTGGGTTCAGATGGGCTGACATGTCAAACGTGTCGGGGTTTCCCTTGTTTCCCTGAATGAATGTAGTCAAATCGTAAAATGTGTGAGTCATAAACTGTAGGTTATTTATTGACCTTGTTTTTCCGCACTGTTTGTGGACGTGTCGTAAGACATGTAAAGAGTCGAATGGAATAACACAAATGGAACTATGGGAATTATGTTGTGATAAAAAATGCTAAATAAATCAATATAATTGAGTATTTTAGCATCTTCAAAGTAGACGCCCTTTTTGCCTAGAATTTCCAGAAATCTATTTTCTCACCCGATTTCTTGAGGAATTTCCCCGAGATGCTTTTTAAACAGTATTAAAGGAGTTCACACCGACGCTGGATGCTTATCGGCTGTTTTTCGGAATATTTCGCTCCGAGTCGTACGTTTAATAAAAATTTTTTTGGTAAATAAAATGTTAGTTTTCTAATGAAAGAAACGAATACGTCGGCACGGTTATATTTTTGTCTACGACACCGATTTCACACGTTTAATCACACACCTTCAGATCAGAAGGTTTTTAAGATCATGAGAAACGTTTCAGTCGAGTGTCCACAAACTTTTGACTGGTCGTGTATGTCTAACTTAAGGTACAAAACTAAATTCTCTCCACACTATTAATGAGAGAGTTAACACTATTAATTAATATATTACAGTACATAGTGGTCCATTAAGAAAAGAAAGAAAAAAAAAAAAAAAACATGAAGAAAAAACACATTGAAAATCAGGATTATTACCCGTCTCCATTAGGCGAGATGAAATACAGGCAGCAATGCACCCGATTGTCCTGAATGTTCTTACGGATTAGACGGCTCTCTGCCTTTCGGTACTCCTCAAACTGCTGGTCAATATAATCTACCACAGCTTTCCAGCTAAGGGCACAACCACACAACTTCTAGTCACGTTGCTTTCCTATATTTTCTGTTTACTCTCAAAAGAAGGTCAAATTAACAGTTAAATGAATGTACATTTCTTTCAACTATTAAAACGAACAGCATTCGAAAAAGCTGCTCTGTGAATAATACCCCCCCGCCCACTTTTAATTTCGAAACTACCTGTCAGTGTTGTCGAGAGCATCTCCAAAACCTGGAGTATCCACGACGTTCAGCCGTAGCTTAACTCCCTTTTCAACAACTGCTATGCTCTTCTTGGTAATTGCTACAGTCTTATTTATCCTTTCTGTGCACAGACAAAATGTCTTTCTGATCAGTCTTGTGAAAGTGCAGCGAAGTTACACACAAATTATCATTATGATTAACCCCACCTTCGGCATCATAAAGAGTCCGGTCCTTGGACAGATCTGTGAGAAAGAGGCTGTTGATAAGAGTGGACTTGCCCAAGCCAGACTCACCTGCAACCATGAAAGACATTTTCAATCTTGTTTTTACATTATTTTTGCAATCATTGTAATCCTAAATGGGAGTGGTTTTCTCATGAATATTGTGTATGATAAGAGCAATCCATAATTATACTTAGAACATGTAAAAGCACTAATCTCTATAAACTGCTTGCTGTGGACGAATTAATCCCCTTTAATGAATAAGACTATATCGCTAATTTTTCTTCAGTAAACCACATGTATATATTGAAACTCATTATTCTTACTAGCTAATATGTTACCTAAGGCTAAATTAGTGAGAAATTAAAATGCTGGTTTTGTTGTGATTTGTCGTGATGATAAATGAAACTGCACTGAAAAACGCAGTACATTTGTTAGTACATTCATCTTCACTAACTGTTTTATCCTGGTCAGGGTCATCACCTGGACTTTTTCCAACCTTCACCTGTCCAGTTTCGGTGATCCTGTAGCCTCAAATTCCTGTTCGTGACTGACAAGAGCGGAACCTGACGATTTCCTTCTGCTGTCGCAGCCCACCGGCCTCGAAATGGCGTGTTCTGAGATGCTTTTCTGCTCACCGTGGTTGTACAGTGTAGTTATTTTAGTTACCGTAGACTTCCTGTCAGCTCGAACTAGTCTGGCCATTTCTACATGCAGAACCGCTACTCACTTTTGTTTTTGTTTTTCCACACCATTCTGAAGCTTGTCTGACAATCAACACTCCTGCCATGGTCACTGACATCACAGATTTTCCCCCATTCTGATCTTTGATGTGAACATTAACTAAAGCACTTGACCAGTACCGACATGATTTTATGAACTGTGCTGCAACAAACATAATTGGTTGACTGGATAATCGCATGAATGAGCAGGTGTACAGGTGTATCGGCCTGTTTTTGGGAGACGGACCCAGAGGAATCTCGTGAAGGCATGAGGAAACTCCACACAGACAGTAACCTGAGCTCAGGATCGAACTGGGGACCCTGGAGCTTTGAGGCACCCCATGTTTTTTTAGTATATGTATACTTACCGACTACCATCAGTGTGAACTCGAATCCCTTTTTCACTGCTTTTCGATTGACTTGGCACAGCAGCATAGCACAACCGACATACTCCTTCCCTTGGTCCTTGGAACAGAATAGAGAGATGAATAATTAACTACACACTTAAAACTATTTCCAGGATGCACACTGTGAGAACTGGAAGTGACCAATACCACATTACAATTTCTCATTTGTTGAATTGTGTGTCATTTATGTGCATTTTTTTTTGTTTGGTTGGTTGTCCTTTTGTTTGGGGGGGGGTTGAGTTTGGTGCTTTGTTTGTGTACTGGTACCTCTACGGGTTTATATGGATTGGAGCATCCACAGGTACTACATGGACTGTTTAAGAGTGGAAAAGTGTTGTCATCAGTTGGATCCGCCACATGAACCCACTTGTGCATAGGCAAGGGGGACGTATAACGAAGTATGCCCTTGGAGAGGGTCTCCACTTTGCTCTCTGTGTCCTGTCTGGCCTCATCAGAACAAGAATCTCTGAAGCTGCTTTCTAATTCACCTTCACTCCTGTCTTTTAATGGAGAGCTGGTATGCTGGAATGAAAGTGTTTAGTGTTTCGATTAAACAAGCAGGTGAAGTTGATGAGGTAATGTGTAGGCTATGGGTGCGTAGATTATCGTAAACTCACCATGAACTGATCTCCCAACTCAGCATCTATAGAGCACAAGAATATAATGAGCTCTTCAGCAGTATGAACTTTAAAATCACATCCCTAACCAACATTTAGGAGCATTTAACCCCAAAGTGACAAACAGTAATTGGTGTGTTTTATAAAGATTTAAATTTTCAAATGCTTGGATCACCTGTAATGTTCAGCAGGTAGCTGCAACCTTCAAGATCTGCATCTTCGTCATGTATATCTAAAAAATAAAAATAAACATAGAAAACACAAAGAAATACTTAGCAACGCAATGAAAACGTTGTCCTAAGTATTTATCTTGCTATTTAGCAATGTAGCTATTTATTTATTTAATTAATTTTTAGCTATTTAGCTTCTCTTCTATCGAGCTGTAGAAATTAGTTAGTCTATTTCTAAATTATATTTATAATATTCGAGGACTACACTAATAATTGTGTTGAAAATACAGACATAGGCCTAGATAGCTACTCACTTTTGCTATCTATTGGATCCATATTTGCATACTAGCTAGATATTTAGCCTTGTCTAGCCAGTCCGTTGGTCCGAGCTTCTCGAAGCATCTATTGATTCGTTATGATTTGAATTTGAATCGAGTTTTGCAGCGTGAATCATAGAAATATTTTACGGTCAGGTCCATCATAATTAGCTGCCCCCCATAATCATATCAGAATGAAACGTAACTTCTTTGAAGTATACATCAATAAAATATTTATTTGTATTACAATTTTTAAAAATGTATTACGAGTAGTGATGTGTCGCTCGTGAACGAGTCGGCTCTGTGAACCGGCTCTTTTAGCTGAACGTTGAGAGCCGACTCGCACGTGTGAGCTAGTTTATAAGATTACATTAAAAAAAAAAAAAAAAATGTGTAGGCAATGACGTTACTCTTTCAGTGTAATTTAATCAAAATGCTTTCCTGATAAGCTCAGACATCTGAGCTGCTTGTTCGTTTGCTCTCTTTGTTTAGATGTAGCGCTGAAACCTCTGAATTATGTTTAGGACAAAAATGACAATCTGTTTGGAAGCCTAAAGAGTCGACTCTTATTGACTCTAAATGAGCTGAGCCAAATGATCTGACCCATCACTAACTGTCTAAGTGAAGAATTAGTCGGATTTAACTAACTTGTTTTATTGTGATAACACGTCCAATGATCAGACGTTCACATACCACTTTAACAAAATCTTGTTATTTAATATTTAATAATTCATTTAAAAGACAGTGCACAGTTTGGTTTCATTAAAATAGTTATATTCATAGTTTGCATCGTTTTATGGACTATTAAGGAAAAGATCTATGGACTAGTGTGTGACATTATGGAGCGTTTAGGGAAATTGTCCAGTGAACGTAACACCAATAACTAACTGAATCATCTAAAGAAATGTCTAAACATAGACTCCAAACATTATATTTAAGACAGTAAGCTTTACAGTGCAAGGTATAGAGATTGAATTTAAATTTTAAATAGCTCTTGAAAAAAAAAATGCAAGAAAAACAATAGTAGTCCATTTCTTTTTACATACTGGTAAATATGAATGTTATAGAGTGAAAATATCCAAAAACCTAAAAACAAATTGACAATTGTAAGCTAAAGGATGGATGGATGGATGGATGGGAGGATGGATGGATGGATGGATAGATGTATGGATGTATAGATGGATGGGAGAATGGTAGGTACATCTATGGGTGGGTGGGTGGGTAGGTAGAAATTATATTACTCTTTATGTTATACAGGATTTATTTTGTCTCTTTGTCCCATCTTTCCTTTTAATACTCCAAGGTGCCCCTGGATTAGTGAAGGAATTAGCATATCTTTGTGAGAACAGGACAACAAGCAATACCTAGTAACCCCGCAGCTCCATATTTACTCCGATTAGCCCTCCAATCAGGCAATCATATTTCTGTGCAGATTTTTACCATAATCTGAGTCTGGATTCTCACTGGCATTGCCGGTAGACGATTTATTCTAGAACAGAAACACGTTGCCTGCAACAACACCAAGACTATAGCTCATGAGATTACTGTAGATCCAGTGACACATACATGAGTATCTACTCCAGTCAGGTTCCTCCCCAAATGTAGTTCTTGTATTACAGTCTTAAATTACTATTCAGTGTAACTGATTAGACAGCTGAAACATATAGGAGTAGAATACACAGTAAACAAATGGTGCATTTCTGAACATATGAAATGGGTTTTTATTTCAGGATCATAAAATCTTTGAAGAATTTTACCATGGTACAAAGTTTAGGAGTTGTAAAAAATCTGCACTTAATAATAACAACACATTGTTTATATAAATAAATTATGTGTAGATATTAGCTAACATAAAAAAAAAAAAAAGTTAAAACTATACATTAGCCAGGTTGTACCTGGTTTTATGCAATGATTCACATTTTGATAAGTAAATTTTTTAGAAGTTAAAATCCTGTTAACTTCCAGCATTTACCTTAATTTGATCAGTATTTCTTAGATTTTTTTCACTTACTATCTTACATGGCTACAGGCTCCCTTATTATTGCTAAATTCAATTGCTACCCTAAAAAATGGCCATTAAAAGATTGTCCTGAAATGACCACATCCATGAACGAATTGTCCCTTCACAGTTTGTTTTAGCTTGTCCACAGTTTCTCCAAACACAGCGATGAATAATCATTCACAGCGTCGCTCCTGACTTGACTCTCGCCTCTATTTTTGTTCAGATTGTAAACCATTTTCATGCTGATGATCGCTGTGGTTTTCCCAAAAAGCTTTCTGCACCTTATCTATTTCTGAGATTAGAGGAAGCCTGATGTCCAGATGCATCAGCAAGCTCTGAAGCCATTCTTCTAGCTTTGCAAATGAGGGCCTAGAACAGAAAGTGAAAAAAAAACAACAACGGTTAAACTGGTTATCTGTGTGTCTGTATTTTGCAGAAGCGAAATAGATTTGAACCCTACCGTTTTTCAGCTTCTGTGTCACAACAAAGAGCTGCAAGAGGAAAGAAGGCTGATGGACATTCTGCTGGATAGTAGCGCTTTAGAAATTCCTTGACACCTAGTCCATATTCCATAGTGCGTGGGAGATAGTCTGGATCAGCATACACTCTGCCAATAATCTGGTGCAAAGAAACAAATATATGTTTATATTGTTTGTTTTAAAAAAAAATGTATATCTAATTAATATTTAATAATTGGTTACCTCACAGAGAATGATTCCGAAGGAGAAGATATCAACACGTTCATCATAGCTAATACCTTAAAGATAAGAAGAAAAATGACCATGATAAGAAGAAGAAAAATAGAGCTCATGACCATGAAAAATCTGTGCATGTTTTAGTCTGTTTGGTTCGTTGCAGTGGCTCACCACGGATCATCTCGGGCGCCATCCAGTATGGGTTTCCCACCACTGTATATCTTTTTTTCCTATGTGGCTTACTCAGCTTTGATGCTTGCTCAGGAGAAGAATTCTTTGTCTGAGATTTATCCTCCTTCAGGAGTCGGGCTAACCCGAAGTCTGCTACCACGACAGAATTGTTCTGTAAATATAAACCAAGACTATAAGGTTCTTAGGAATTCTCACACAAGTCCCAGGACTGGCTCCAAATCCACCGTAACCCTGACCAGGATTAAATGGTTACTGAAGCTGAAAGAATGCATGAATATTCACAAACAATTCTTCTGCCACACAATGTAATCTATTAACAGTAAGCTTTGGTTGCTAAGCAACGTAATGGACAATGATTAGGGTATCCTGTACATTTTATACAGTAGCATAAGTGAAATGTTTTGTTTGGTTTAAAACCTGGTGCACTAATACAGAACTCAGTTATTGAGGTGCGGTCACAGGTGTGGCTTCGTGGCTCAGCCAATCAGAGCCAATCCATTTTAGAAAAAAGAGTTTAAACTTCATGACTGTTTTGCATCCTCACCTCTCTGACAAGGCAGTTGTGTGAGTTCAGATCTCGATGGATGACATTCACGGAATGCAGGTAGGCCTAAACGAAGAAAACAAGACGGTCTGCACTGATAAGTTGATCCATTTGGTCTTCGTTACTGCCTTTCACAAATTTATTTATTTATTTATCTATCTATCTATCTATCTATCTATCTATTTATTTATTTTCAATAAATTCCCTGGGTGCCCAGGGAAAACCCTTCATGTTCTACTTTATAGTATATTTCTGAAAACTACATTAATTCCTGGATTGGAATTTATTTCTCTGTTGGATGCATCTCAACCAGAAATAATGTTTTAAAATCTGGTTAAAGTGAAAAGGATGAACATTTTTATTTAAAAAAAAAAAATTCTGATACCACTTTCACATTGTGGCATTTTGGTAGCTGGTATATGATTACAAACTGAATTGATTTGGCCTATGTAAATTTCACTGTGGCATACATCTTTTTCAGGAAAATAGCCTAGACTTAATTAAAGTTCAAATTAATTAATTGTTTTAATCAATTAAAACATTTCCATGTCAAAAACATGAAACATATTTACTGTTTCTTAAAGTTAAGTGTGAAAAAATGTAATAAGGAGAAAAAACTCTCTATAAAAACCTCTTTTTTTTTTTTTTTTGTCATTTTGACAGAATTCATCCTCAGTGACACCCAACAACTTTTCCCAAATGGCCACACATACATTTGCATTATATTGTTGCAATCTGAAATAAATACAAGCACAGGAATCTATGTTTGTCACAATAAGTGCTTACCATTCCTGCAGAAATGTCCTTTGCATAGCTTACTCTTAGTTTCCATGGATGATCACTGCCCTGTTGGATAGTTCATAAAAATGTATTGCTTATTGGCATTTCACCGCACACTTTTTATTGCTTTAAAATATATGACATATATGACACAAATATAAAAATCATGGATCAGAAATGTGTTTAGACCATTTTCTGTATGGTTTCCCTCAAAGTCCCTCCTGGCACATACTCCGAGATTAAGTTTACTCGCTTGTCTTTGTAAAGAACTCCAATAAATTTCAGGACATTTGGGTGATCCAAACAGCGCATCACTTTTACCTAGAATGACAGTAAATCAAGTTACACTGAGTGGAAACCCTGTTGAGAAATCAGATATCCGATACATGAACATAATACAATGATCGCAAACCTCCTTGAGAAATGTTGTCTGGGTCTCTTCATCAAAACGAAGAAGTTCCTTCATCACCATGACCTCTCCTGTTTGCTGATGTGTCACCTGATAAACAGAGGTAAAAACTCTGTTAATGTAACTTTATCTTTTGGGCTCTTTGTTGTAATTCAGTGTAACTGGATTTTCTTTACCTTGATGGCTTGTCCGAAGCAGCCCTTGCCAAGAACCTCCCCGTATATGAGGTCGGATGGACGGAAAATGCGCTGTGTTTTGTCAACCGGATCGACACGCAACGATTCGGAGCGATTAAGGTTTCTTCTGTGAGAGGGCAGCAGCAAGTAGCTTTGTGAACAGGGGCTTTTTTCAATGCTGCAACTGCGCCTACATAGGAACAAAGTGACCACAGAGATTATGAAAAATTATTATCATAGTAGGTAAGTTAGTAAAAGTGTTCCAGACACTTTTATTTCATAAACATAACACTGACATGTAATAAATGATCATTTTGTTTGACTGTATTAGTTCCTACATAATGTGTTTGGAGCGGTGGCGGATACTGTGGAAGTCTAATTTCCCTGGTTGGTCTGCTTCCTCGTCCAACAGACAAGATTGATCCTCCTGACTAGAAAGGCCATCAGGGTTGTGTTCAACAGTGAGTTTCAGGCAGTGCTCAATGTCATGGATCATCGAATCAATCTGTTAGAGATTAAAACGCGATGTATTATCATGTCCAAGGAATAAAACAAGACAGGTGCGATGTTATAGAAAAATAATCATTGACAGGTTGGTCTTATTTTCCAATAACACCAAATCCTGATGTGTTTTATTCCTCTTATACAACAACAATTTGCCAATTCTTACAATTTAAAAAAAAAAAATTAAATTAAAGTGTGATGTATGTTTTATTTGTTTATAGCTACCCTTAATACTGTGGAATGTTGGCGAAACAAGTTACCGCCATTTATCATTTACATTATAGCAGCTATAAACGTTTGTTTTCTAACCAGCTTCTGTTTTTACTCTTTCTTGACGTTAATTAGGGGGGGGAAAAAACGCTGCTTGTTGTGTTACTGAGAAACTGCAAACACTCTGTCCTGAAGGCTTTTCTATGTCATAATTTACACCTTTACTTCTGACTGTTACAAAGTGCTGACACTGGAGACTCCTTCCATAAATGTCAAATAAACACTTCTCCTTAGAGAAAGCCTCACCATATCAACAACTGTACACATTTTACACATGTTTGTATTGAGCATCCATCACACAAGTGTTTGTTATTATATAAACAATAACGTATTAGACTGAGCACATGATTATAATTTGCCTTGTAGCTGGAACTATTGTGATAGGAAAATAATTACCTTCTGACCAATCAGATTAGAGAATTTCAACAGCACTGGGGTATGAGATATATTACATTATGTACATAATATCTTACCTCATTGAGTGGAATGTTTTGGACTGAGATTCCATTGATTTCAAGGACAGAGTCTCCAACATGAATCATTTCCTTAATTTCAGGACTGGTATTGGACGTATCTAACCTGGAAAAGGTTGATGGTGCAGAATGAGACAAGATAGTGAGAGATGGTTGGTAAAAGCTGGTGCTGTGTAATATGCAGACTTACTGGGATATTTTGATAATGGGGCTGTTTCCATTGACAGGGCACTGATCCACAGCGAATGAGAGACCGCTCCTGCTCTCTGCTGAAGGAGGAAATGACACCAGAGCCACAGTGTGAGGAAGCCTGGAGCTTGACCCTGGATGCCTCGCCGATGCGAGTTGATAATAACAGTGCTCACTAAAGACGAGGTAAAGAAAGACAGTCACTGGACACATCATGGGAAATATTAAGATATTAATATTAAAAATGTATATAAACAGTGAATGTCATTTGTTCTTTACATTTAAAAGGTCTATGAACAGCATTCATATCACCCATACACACATTGCACTAAATTAATTTCTCTATAATGTGTCTTAATTCCAAACAAACCAGTATAATTTGGAATGCTCCACTAAAGTGTATGAATCCCCATCTCCAATGAACATGCTGCATTGTTCACAGATGAAACATTCTGAATGATACTTGCGCTCTCCCGCCACCTACGGAGGAAGGAAGCAGATTTTTTTTTTTAAACAAAAACTCAAAGCAAAACACAATGAAAGAGAGGATGTAGAGGTCAAGCATTAGGGAAGGGTGGCGGTGACATCAGCACTTGAAATATGAGCTGGATCTGTACAATGACTGAAAGGATGCGAGAATGAGAATGAGTAGAAAGCGTTGTGTGTCATTTGAGAACAGCTAGGGCGTTAAATGAATAATCCCCACAATAATATTATAGGATCATGATAAATGAGCTCTATACGTTCATAACTAAACTAATTCGAGAGTCACCGTGTGTCTGAATTAATCTTGTGAGAGTATCATTAATTGGACTTTTGTAGCTATATTACATGTTCTTACCATAATGACGCCAGTGGTGATGATCTCTGAGCATCCACAACACTGTTCTCCAAAGCGAGCCCAGTAGTCCTTTTTGCAGAAATACTGTCCATCTCTTTCATAGTACCAGTGAGAGAGTGCAGAATTACACTCGCAGCACCTTCATGTGGTGAAAAGACAAGGAGTGAATCAGCAGCGGCTCGTGACCTTACATTTTGGTGTTGCAGGACGGCATTAATAACGACATAGCCTCAAACTAAATGAAGTCGAGAGGCTATCCCAATCGACTTATGCTATAGGCTGCTATCTAGTGAATTTTCAGAGTAACTCCGTAATAGGCAGTTGAGAATCGACAACATACAGTCGTCCAGCTTACAGTCTTGCAGCTTGTTTTGAGCAGTTTTAGACGAACGTTTGTTCAACTGTGTTTGATACAGCATGTGTATCATGTCACCAGTGTACTAATATCATAGCCCAACTACATCTGAATCAGGTCACTGGTGCACACGCATTTCTGATGTACACATATTATCCACTCCCTTTCCTTCTCCTAATCTTTGCTACATATCTTACAGTAGAAAGGTTCTGTACATCATAGACATACTGTCTACACTTACACACTGCCATTGTTTGTTGAAATATATTAGATTTAATTCTGGTTATTAGCTAAAGCAAATCAAGATCTTAGAGGCCCCTAGGTATTTTTAAAAACAGCGACCTTGACAACCCTGTCATTAACAGTGCGGTCTGCTGCTCTTCCACTGCTGAAAACGTTCATAGAGAGAGCATGAGAGGGCACCATGATTCGTGCCCCAATGGGCCTTTATTAGTGTTTCTTGCAGTTCCCATTTCTGACCACTAGGTGCAATAATAACTCTATGGAGCAAAATGAGGCAGTGAGCACACTGCAACACAACTGTGCAACATCTAGAAAGGCAAGAAAATCAATACAACATCAGCTTATGGTTGCCAAATAGCACCAGTTTTAAAATCATTGGTCACTCAAAAGTGGTAATTAGCATTTCCACGGAGTCATAAATATATGGAATTGTGAGCTGTGCTATTGTTACTATGCTGCTATTCATATTAATGAAGAGGCTTCAGACACAATTATAGATATTTAAGTTCTAACTCATATAATATTTTTCCATCTTTGATGATCACTGATCATTTACTGGTGTTGTTATCAAAATGAACTGTTAACAGCACCAGGGGACGTTTACCAAACTCTGTAACATCTGTACAGGAAATTTCCCCTTCCTATAGATATCGCTTTTTCTTTTAATTCGTCTCTCTACCAAACAGAAACCCCGGGCATGACAAAGACTCTTTCATCAACTCTTTAGTGCTGCTGCTCTTTAGTGCTTCCGCTCACAGTGGATTGAAAACAGACCGCAGTCTTTTTTACTTGCTGTAATCTCGGGTTGAATGTCATCTGTCTACTCCCATTTGTACTTCTCTCATGTAAACATTCTTCAACTTTTCCTTCTTCAAAAAAAACAAAAACAAAAAAATCCAGAAAACACCCTTTTTCAAGCAAACTAAAATTACCCACCAGCCCGGCACACGATTAGACATGATTTCTGTTCCGTGTCATGTTTTTGTATCAGAGCAGGCATTTTTGGATAAAGAGGTGGGGAGACAACAGCGAGACAAGCTGGATCTGATTAAAGTGCGTGATCTGTCTGTACTACACAAACATGCGGAAGAAAAATGTAAACTCTCATAAGCAAGTTGTTTAGGTCACAATTTAGGAGTTATAGTAATAATGTGCAGGATGTGACCTGAAGAATGAAAAGTGAAAATCATTTCCTGTTACACAGCATTAATGTAACTGTAAAAAGACAAACATCAGAAGTAGACCATCGCTCATTTGAATGATTTCAAACAGATTTTGTGAGATTTGAACGATTTCAAACAGAGTCGTGAGGCAGCCTACCTTGCGCTTCTTCTTCTCATGTAACGTTCGTCCTGTTGAGACATGTGTTTCAGTAGTATGAACCGGTTAGTATGCTTTCTCTCTTTCTCCCTCTCTCTCTCTCTCTCTCTCTCTCTCTCTCTCGTTCACACTACATGAAAGAGGAAGTAGAGTAAGTGGGAGGAGAGCTGTACGGAAATACTCTCTCTACCGTTCCAAATACATCTGAATTCTACTGAGCATCTGTCTTTCTTTACGAGGTTGCACACCAGATGAATTTGAATGTTCTTATGTATGCAAGGAGAACTTAATCTGTGCACACACTGACCGTGTCACTGTGTCTGTCCCTAACTTTAGCTGACCCCCTGTATGTCAAATTGCTCTGGTCAGCAGTTAAAGGGGGGATAAAGTTACACTCCCACCTGATAGCTGATATCCTACAGAGAGCAGGAGCATGTAGAGACCTGCTCATAAATCACCAGATCTCCTCCTTCTGTGTGTCAGGGAAGAGGAAATTAACAGGAATTCCACTCCAGCTGGAACACTGGTCCTTACATTCATTAACATGCAAACAATTTAATATGAAGACATACAGTAGATCTGCAGATCTCATTTGCAGATCTCTCTTTTTCTTTTTTTTTTTTCTAAAGCAATATAGTTTCCACCCTTTAATACTTTCACTTACAGTAGCGCCATTTCACGGACATCCTTGTTCATCCCATGTCATTGGTAATCCAGTTTAATCCAGTTCTTCACTTTTTTTTTTTTTCTTTTTTTTTTTGACCGCACCAATACTTTCGAATTTTTAGATCCACTGAATGTGAACGAAGGTTAAGTTTCCTAATTTGATTGAAAATTGCGTTTTTGATGTAGGATTTAGTGTTGTTTATCTGAATTTAATGACTGTGCATATTTGCCTTCCTGGACACCAGACGTGCGGTGCTTTTAAGATGTCAGATAGTCATTTTTGCAGGACAGTTATATGTTCAATATGCGTGTTAAGATTTACATGAAGAAATCTTAACTAGAAATTCCGCTTATTCCACTCAAATATGTCATGCAGTCTGGAAGAATTTCATTGACTGGTTCTAGCTATTTGGAAAATGATATAAAAGTAACCGAAATGTTATAAAAATGTGTTTTTCTGATGAAACTACTTGTCAATTTTATTTTCCAGTTAAGATCTCATAAATATCTCTAATTCCTCTAGAGATGATGATGGTCTTTTAATGAATTTTTAAGACATTTTCTACAACTTGGACAGGACTGTGTAATCATATTTAGGAATATGTTTATGTCATACACTCTTTACCTGAAGTGTTTTTTTTTTTTTTTTAACTCAGTCCATGATCAAAATGACATCAAGCTGGTATTTTCACAATTTTGTGAACAACACTTGCAACTCGTGTGAATCTTTTGGGGGAATCAGTTTAATTGAGCATGTTGGTCAAGCTGAATTTTTTTTTTGTCATATATATTACCACTATATGGGTTAGTGGGTTAGTATATGGGTTAGTACTGAACACTTTGACAGACTGGTCTTAATATGTGATGAAATAGAAGCCTGTTTTAAATCTGCATAATCTTTTCTTCTCTATGAGGGCAAAAGTGTAGATGTTTCTCTGCCTATTTTTGTTGTTTAATGACCACCACCACTTCAAGTAATGTGTGATACGATATAGAAAAAAAAAAAAATGGTGTTCAAAAGAATATTTTGGGTCGGATTAAGATAGTTTGCATTTCTTTTCTGAAATAATGCGATTGCTATTAATGAACTGTTAACAAACAAAGCCCAAAGTCACACCGTGGAACGAGTTCCACAATTAAATTTCCTATCCTTAATATCCTTTATTTTGTTGTTTAGTTAAAGGCAAAAATATATATAAAATGCATCACATGAAAAGAGTTTTATATGATTTTCAAAGATTGTAAAAATCAAAAAGTAAACATTGCAAACCTGCTGGTAATGAATAAGATTCGATGATTGAACCGTCATTCCCATTATCGCAGGTTTCTTTTTTCCAAATACTGATACATGATTCACAAATGTAAAAAATAAAAACAAAAACAAACAAACAAACAAGCAAACAAAAAAACCCAAACACATACAGTGAGAAATCACACAGTAAGAAAATCGCACATCGCTAAGGTTAAATGCATAAGGAACACTAAATCCAAAATAGATTTAATTTAATGGAAGGTAAGTGAAAGAAAGAAAAATTCAGATCTCACTATATCAAAAACTAGATGAGAGCTAGCTTAAAATCCTGAGGTGCCATGAACTTGTATTCCTCAGTACTTTTATAATATACTTCCTACAGCAGAATGTACTGTTTGTTCAATGAAATGTTAATACACATGGCAAACACAATGACGCTGAGCACATCTATGTTTCAAGAACAGCATCGTGCACTCATGAGGAGGTCGGTTTAAGCTCCCCTTAATACAAAAGAAAATGAAAAATGGCACCATCAAACGAGAGAAAAGCAAGTGTTAAATTGCCTATGTGATGAGGTGGCCTGAACCACTTAGCTTAATGACAACTTGATATTACTATCACAGTTTGTCTATTACAGTACATAGCAGCAACATTTCCCCATACAGCATGACTAAATATGCAGTTATGGAAGTGAAAGTGAAGGCTGACGGACTGAGATTGGCTGAAGTGTAGCCACGGAGTTAAACACATCAGAAATCCTGGTGTTTTCTGTTGGTTGGTAAACACTTTTAGATAATTTAGGTGAGATTACAGTGAAAGTAGTGACATGGTGAACATGGCGAACATGGTGAACCCTTGGGTGCTGTAATAAAGCCTGTCCTTTAAGTATTAACTGGTGTGTGTAAATTGGACTTGGGGTTTACATTGTGCCACACATGCATGAGTAAGTGCACACTGCATACATCCTTGAATCAAAGTTATGTGTAAAAAAAAACAAAAAAAACAAAACAAAAAAAGGTATTTGAACACTGAACGTCTGTCTCGTGTTACGAGGTGCACTTTGAGCGGGAATACTTTTACTTTTCTCCCACTAGAAAACGAAAAGGTACATTCGAGATTATGCAGTAGCACCACTTCATGAGGTCACTTCTCGTTGCAGGGCTCTCATTTCCTCCTCCTCCCACAATATTTGCCTTGGCACCCAGCACCTCCTGCAGTCACAAACACAGCCAAAGTGAGCACTTTCTTTAAACGTCTAGTGGTTTGGAAACACATTATGCAATGGTAAATGCGTGATATGCAAAAAACAAACAAACAAACAACATTTTATTGTACATTTGGAAATGCTGAACCTTCAATCAGATGGTACAGTACATGCATTAGGGATGTATTCAAATACCCAGTTAACAATTTGAGATGGCAGTATTTGAATACTGTAATTACTGTTCGGGTGATTGTCATGCTGTATGTCCAGTGAAACAAGTTATGAAAGGGAAAAGGATTGTCTGGCAGGATTTTGATACAGCGCTGTCATGCTGAGCATCTTAGAGGTGTCTAACATCAGGGCTACTCTCATGATATTTACTTATGTCATATTAAAGTTGTTTTTTTCCTCTTTCTTAACATTTAACATAGATATCCATTCATTCAACTCCATGGATATTTGAATATCACAGTTTAACAATAGAAGGCACATCCCAAACATGCAT
>JANDJT010000081.1:23067018-23084239 GCA_024331685.1 Stegophilus panzeri | reverse complement strand
ATAAATGTGCACTATACCATACCTCTGTAGCCTCTAGCACCTAGAGCACTCTGGAGAGCTGCATATTTGGCTGCTTTAGCTGTAATAATAATAATAATAATAATAATAATAATAATAATCATCATCATCATCATCATCATCATAAAACATTTACATTAAATCTTTTTATTTAATAAAATATGAAGTATGGAAATCTTTTACGGGACCCAACACAGCCAGAATGACCCAGATGCTCCATTCACTGGCAGTGCAAACACTTTTACATGTACCTTCCATACATCTGGTCCAAACTGGATTCCTTGTCTGTGTGTCCATTTCATCATTAAATCATAGCAAAGATGCTATATGTATAAAATATTATTAAATGTAAAAAAAAAAAAAAAAAAAAAAGTTTACTATAACTATACTATATATATATTTTTACTATTCTTTTACTATCTTGCACAAATCTTGCATTAGTTATATGAATGCATCAGGTGAAACTGAGAAATAACCTACATTGTTGAGGTGTAAGTGGTGCACTTCCAGCTCCTCCTGGTCCAACTCCTCCATAGCCTAGTATAAAAGAAAATGAATGCATTTATATAGGCCTGTGATTTCTTTTTCAGTTTGGTCATTGGCCAATTACCACCCACTAACTATCATATCTAACCCTATCTTAACTATCATATGCTGTGTCACAGAGCAGCGTATCACACTCGAAAGGCACTGTCTGCCCTCTTCCGCATACATAAGCTTCCACAATTGCCTGTTGTCGCTGTCGTGGGGAATTTTTCCCGTCTCCCACGTAGGTTCAAGGATAAGCAAGGAAACCAAACTGCTTAGAATGAGCAAGAACTTTATTACCAAGGTAATCCCAAGCAATAAAGGAGGTCGGTCTCGAGAGCGAACAGTGAAGAGTTGTCCATGATCTTAAAAAACCCAAGGGTGTCTGCTGATTATGATTGACAGGGGAGAGAGGGTGGGTCCCTCCCACCCATAGAGCAATTGCATGGAGTTTAGCTTGGAAAGATGTTTATTTTTAAATAGTGGTAAAGGAATGAGTTTGCCATTGCTTTCTCACAGCTGCTTTTAAGAAGTAAAACAGAGCTTCATTACCTGGAAGTGGCTGCTGGTAGACGCCCGCACCACCACTACCGTATCCTGGCACTCCACTACCTGCAGGAGTAGATGGCTTATTCACTTGTATTTCATTACAATTCCTTATGTATTATTTTGGTGTATTTATACTTTACTTGCATATTGAAATTGAAAATCTAATACATACTCACATAATTCCAAGAAAAAAAATACTTTTTTTCTCCTTACATTATTATTTAGACATTTAAAGTACTCTTACAAATCTCAACAGTCTCTTCTTCTCTCATCCAGCCAATGAGTGAAATTTATGTGTGCATTTGACCTCAATAAAATGTTTCAGTATGCTTTAGCAAGCAAAGACTAAAGACGTATAAAATGCGGTGTCTCGTTTACCTCCCTAGAAGACATGAAGTCCATCTAAAAACATCATTGCAAATTTACTAACATTAACTAGCTACAGTATATTTAACTAATTTATCCTGTTTTCTATGCTAATGGAAGGTTAGACTAGCATGGATTCCAGTAATTGGCTATGCAGCAAGTAACATTTTAGCTAATGGTAAATATAGGTTATTTACAGGGCATTTTACTTCTAATTAATTCCTTAGCAAACTACCTAGTGTTACTCATGCATATGAGCAGCGAACACTACAGAGATTAAATGTTTTGATGCAAAATGGTGTAGTTGCTTTAAAATAAAAAATAATCTTCCAACAATTTTAGTAATAAAGATACTTTTCACATGAAAACATGATGTTAATTTCATCAGTTACTTTTTAATACTGCATTATTAAATTTGAGTACATATAACATCATTTTGGGTTTTTTTTTTAAATTTATTTATTTATTTTTGCCTGAGTACATTTTTGGTCGGATACTTCCACTTTTAACTTGTAGGTTATTTCACTTTCATTTAAAAAAAAATAATTTCTCTGTATTTTATTTATAATGTAGCTTACATGAGAAGAAAATAAGAATGCTGTCTTACCTGGCTGGTAACCTTGACCCCCCAAGGCACCTGTGCCATACCCTGTAACAAAGGGGAGAAGAAGCAAAATACATGAACAGAGAAAGAAAAAGGGTTGATCAGTGTAATTTGGGGGGGGTGGGGGGTGTTAAAATTGTATCTGAAATTTGACCATTAATACTGGATATTGATTATTTTGGGGCACCTGATTTACCAGGCTTCCCAACTCCAGCTCCCAGTCCAGCACCGCCTGGGTAGACGTAACCTAAAAACAAAAAATTGTGATGGCTTGTACATTAAAATGGTGGTTTTACTGATGTTAGACCTGAACAGTTCTTGAAGCTATATAATATACCGCCTCCAACTCCACCTGGCCCACCAGGTCCTCCTCCTATGCCTCCTAGCCCTCCACCTACACCACCGGGACCTCCTCCTAAAGTCCCACCTGTACCTCCAAGTCCTAGGCCTCCTGCTCCACCCAAACTGCCAAATCCTACAAACACAGGAACATGTTACTGAGCACATAATAATGATTATGATCATTTAGCTAAGAAATGACATTTTCAATTATCCATTGTATTTATTTTGTTCTTTTTGTAGGTCAAAAGCATTGACACATTGAAGCATTGACACATAAGTATGCATAATTATGAAATCAAAAGTACTTGGATTCATGTTCACACTGACAGCAGTAAAAAAAAATAAATAAAAATAACAGGAATTTTTTTTGTTTTTTTGTGAGTCTTGAATTGAGTCTTTAAAAAAAACTGCTCTGCCATCTGTAAGTGGTTGGTTCATACGCAACAAATCATTTGGTGTAATGAGATCTAAACCTAAATGAAATATAATATAGTACCGCAGATTTTAATACCATTTTCATGTGTCCAAAATGGATTTTAAAGACCTGTTTGTAGTATTTGGCATTTAGAAGATGTGTAATAGTAAGTTAGTCATGTAAGTGTGTCATTTTTTCCATGTAACATGCTTGTACAGGTGTCACACATCAAGCATATAAGGAACACCAAGCTACCTTTAATTGTAAAGTTCCACTTTAATTCATCCATATTCAAATTCATACAGCAAATTGTTTCAGAGTAAATATATTATTGACCACAGACAAAGTTGAATCACCATCACAACTGTATGGCTATTCAAACAAGTAGCACCTGATTTCCCAGGTTTCCCTGCTCTTAGTCCTGCTCCGCCTGGGTAGCCCAAACCTGAAAAAAAAAAATAGAGAGGTCTTCTACTGCAGATCTGATAATATGAATAGTAAATTAGCAGGATTAGAAGGTGGAAATTTATAGATACAACTTGTTTAGGCTGGTAATTCATTAATTAGTTGCATAATTCAAGGTATATTAAAGGGATTTAATCCTTAGAATTGGATTAGGAACTACTCATCTCCTGGGCCTTGTTGATACATAATAATATACACTCAATGACCACTTCATTTATGCAATTATCCAGTCAACCACTCATGTGACAGCAGCGCAATGCATAAATTCATGCAGATACATGAAGTTAATGTTCACATCAAACATCAGAATGGGGAAAAAATATGACTTTGACCATGGCACGATTGTTGGTGCCAGATGAGCTGGTCTGAGTATCTCAGAAACTGCTGATCTCTTGAGATTTTCCTGCACAACAGTCTCTAGAGTTTACACAGAATGAGGTGGAAAAACAAAAAACATCCAGTGAACAGCAGTTCTGCAGGAAAAAAAGGTTTGAGCTGTCAGGAAGGCTATGGTAACTCTGATAACCACTCTTTAAAACTGTGGTGAGCAGAAAAGCATTTTAGAATGCACAGCACGGTGAACCTTGAGGCGGATGGGCTACAACAGCAGGAGACCACATTGAGTTCCTTTCCTGTCAATCAAGAACAAGAATCTGAGACTAAAGTGGGCACAGGCTGGATAATTGAAGATAGGGGGAAAAAATACCAGATGACATTTTTCCAGTCTTCACCTGCCCAGTTTCTTTAAATATATTAGTCAACACTAGAGAGTGTTGTACATGAAAATCCCAGGCAGTTTCTGAAATATTCAAACTAGTCCGCCTGTCACGAACAACCATGCCATGGAGAAAGTCACAGAGATCACAATTTTCCCCCATATTAATGTTTGATGTGAACATTAACTGAGGCTCTTCGCCTGTATATGCATGACTTTATGCATTGCCTTGCTGCCACACCATGTTGATTGGATAATTACATGAACGAACAGGGGTACAGATGGCTGGTGAGTGTGGGCAGGCTATTACAGTAATATCTGCTGTTATATACCTCCTCCTTGACCACCCAGACCACCTCCAACTGCACCAGGTCCTCCACCAATGCTTCCTTGACCTCCACCAACTCCACCTAAACCAGTGCCAACACCTCCAGGAACTCCTCCAAGTCCTCCTGGGCCTCCCACTCCACCCAGTGCTCCAGTTCCCCAGTAGCCTGATGTAAAAAAAAGAAAAGAAAAGAAAATACTATTTAAATATTTGCCTGCTTTACAATTGGGATATAAAGTACATCTGCTAGTGACATACTTTTGGCTGGCTTTCCCATTCCAGGGCCATATCCAGGACCTATAAAAAAGGGGGAAAAAGACAATTGTCATTGGCTGCATGAGAGATTGTTATACAATGTAGATTGTATTTTAAGACATGCTGTTTTAATTGATTACTGTCTAAAACTACCTACTACCTAATAGACAGTAGCTACCTGCACAGAGCCAACTGCCTCCAAGATCACCAGTCTCCAACATTAACTTCTACCCTACCTCAATGTCTGCCTAGTGCTCCATAAGCTGAGGTCATGGTCTGAGTACAAATTATATGAAAACATTCCACATTTCTAAATAGTAAAATGAAGGCTAAATATCCTAAATATTTATTATTGAATTGAGGAGATAAAAACAGCAAACCTTTGCTACCCACAGCAGCTCCACTTGGGAACCTTTGACCTGGAAAATATGAGATTATTTCACAGGAGGCATTTTTAGATGCCTAGATAGCTTCTTTTGAGATATAATGAAATCATATTATGAAAAAGTAATCATTTTTAGATTCTTGTACAAATCATGAACATACCATTTACTGGAAAAAGGCTGCTGGTACCTAAACCTCCAACCGCACCATAACCTAGAATCAGCAAAATTTCTTTTAAAACAGAATCATGTAAAGTAACAAAACTGGCCAGACTATAGACTGACAAGTTAGTTCAATGATGTCGAACATGTTAAGGGTTCAAATTCAGCTCACTAAATGAAAATCATCTTGTGGACGGTAAGTGAATGGGGGGAAAAAAAAGCTAGGTATTCAGTTAAGGCAAAAACAAAGCATTAAATTTAGATGCTGTAACCATATTTATTTCCAAAATAACTAATTTAGGGGTTCACAGCAATGGGGATGAGTACTTGTGCTGTATTTTGTGTAGATTCATGACATATAGGCCAATCTGGTGGGGAGGCGGGGTGAATACTTTTGCAAGCTAACTTATATATGGTAATGAATTGCAGTCTGTTCATCTGTTCTGTAGATGATATATGCTTAATCTGTTTATGGATTTAGATGAATGCCAATAAATGAACATATCCGAGAGCATTTGTTGATGTGTTATTGGTAGCTGAACTGATTTCTTTGTTTCCGGCCCACTTGACATTGAATAAAGAGTAATGTGGCCTTTTACATAAAATGAGTTCAACACCATTGAGCTAGATAATTGACTTTATTCATATTTGGTATGTGTAGTTTTGCCAGAATTCTGACCTCCAGTTCCTGCTCCTGTACCTCCTGGCAGTAGACTGCTACTTCCAGGCAAAAAGCCAGTTCCTGTTGTTACTCCAGGCCCTATTACGCCACCTGGACCTCCAATGCCACCAAGAAGTCCTCCACCTGTACTGAGGTATCCTGAAGCAGAACCATTTTATTTAGACAAGAGACGCATTTCATGAAAAGGCATTATTTGACATATATATCGAATGATCATTATATTAACATACAGTATATATTTTGTTAAAAGGAGCATAGAGAATTATGTATGAATACCTTTGGGGGGTTTAACTGTACCACCTATAGGGCTGGTACCAACTCCGCCTGGTCCCCCTCCAACTCCGCCTGGACCTCCTCCAACTCCGCCTGGTCCTCCTCCAACTCCGCCTGGTCCTCCTCCACCTCCGCCTGGTCCTCCTCCACCTCCGCCTGGTCCCCCTCCAACTCCGCCTGGACCTCCTCCAACTCCGCCTGGACCTCCTCCAACTCCGCCTGGACCTCCTCCAACTCCGCCTGGTCCTCCTCCAACTCCGCCTGGCCCCCCTCCAACTCCACCTGGTCCACCTTCAACTCCACCCAGTCCAATGCTAGTTCCGCTCGGCTCTTCGCCAGTTCCACCTGGAGTATCACCACGTCCAGGTATGACACCACCTCCAGCAAATACATACATAATAATGTTACAATTCTGGTATCACTAGTACAAGAAGTTCTTGAGCAACCATGTTAAGGGGAATTGGGAATACCTGGAGGTTTCAGAGGTTTGGCTCCTGGTAGACCATCTCTTACTCCACCTGCAGAAGATCACATACAACCACCTTATAAGGTAGTCCTGAACACAGATAACTTGATTTTTAAAAATATTTTTTAACAAAATGATTAGCTATGTATAGCTGTGTACATCCTGGTCACTGGGACATTGTGTAATTTGTTGATGATGTTTTGCAAAACTGTGCACTGTGCAAACCTTTTGCCATCATCAAATTTCTGACACTTAATGGTAAAAACACCACGACATGACAGATAACACTGTTACTAACTTTTCACTATATTTATTGTTATTGTCTATCACAATAACAATGACACAATCAGAAATATTTATGTTCTTAAATGAATAATCTTATAGCTAAATTAAAACAATCACCTGTGGTTGGCTTTTGCGGTTTTCCACCAACACCAGTACTGACATCAATACCGATACCAACACCAGCACCTTGTGAAAAAATTGATCAACTTTTACATTTTTTTTTCCTCAGACTTTTGTTTAGGTTGTCCATGGTTAGTTTATGGGTAGTTTTGTTAAGATGATCTTTGATCAAGTTAAATCAAGTTACAATAATGTTTCGAAGCTGTTAGCTTAACAGCAGCTAACATATTTAGTTAGTCTTTTTGTTTGTTTTATTTCCATTTTATATCAGTAGTTTAGGTGCTAGTGGAATACATTTTACAATTTGTTACAAAGAATAGCAACTGAAAGGAATTAATCGGGTATCGCTTCTGTTTTTTTTATGCAGTAAACTGGTTAAAAAGGTCAAATATTTCTGTCTTGCCTAAATTTTATTATTGCCTGACATTCAAAGGGAACCTCGAGAAGACTCAAGGAGGATAAAGTCAGATTTGTCTTTGTATTAGCATGGCATATTAGTAGAACGATGCAGCAATGCAGACCCACTCCATTCTCAGGCTTCTTTTTATCCCATGAGAATTAGTAAAGTGTTGTTACTCCATTAAGTTTCAATCGTTACTCATTACAGTACCTGCTCCTGCCTCATCTGTTTGGCTTGGGGATTTAACAGATCCAACACCAATACCAATACCGAGACCTGTTCCAGAGCCACCAATACCAATACCAATGCCAATACCTCTGGCAACATTTACACTAGTGCTGCCACCAAAACCAAGACCAATCCCCAAACCAAATCCTGACAAAGAGACCAAAAGGTAATGTGATTTGAGTTAAATATTTACTTTTAAATGGAGTTTTTGACTGTGCTGAAAAAGCAGTACATACCACCTGATGGCTGACCTTGACCAACACCATCTGGAAACAAGTTGGTAAAAAAAAAAAAAAGAAAAGTTGTGATATCTTGTAATAACTGATTTGATTATCATAGAAAAAATAAATGCAAAACGGAGTGTAGCATTTCATGCATTTCATTCACTGTATCTCCAGAGGGAGACACAGGAACATCTGTAGACCAAGAAACGATCATGTAAAGTTCTTCCAGTGTAAGCATGGGGATAAATGTAGCTTAACATAGCACATGAGTTTGCTGAAGCCATTCCTCTTCCCATATCTGATTTTATTAATACAGGATTACTAAAGCTTATGACCAGATTCTTCTTTTTTTGCATGTAAACAATTACCAATTAAAACTAGTCATGAATGAGGACAATGATGTGTTAAACATCAGCATTCAAAGTAATACCTGGTTTACCACCAGCTAGGATGGGTATTCCTGTCCCAGTAACTCCATCAAGTCCATCCCCATCAATAGAACCACCAGTAACTCCTTTAATTAAAAAATAATAATAATAAATTAAGCCACCACCTACACAACTTCATATGAAAATCCAAACTTTAAATATGACTAGAAAACACAAGCTGCTTTTAAAACTCACAATAAAACTATATCTAAACTTTGAAGATTTACCTTCACCTGGACCACCACCAATAGAACTGCCTGATCCCTCTATAACTCCACCTTGTTCCCCTGAGTAATTGAATTGAGGCATTTCAGGTCAGGTTTTATTGGGTATAACAAGAAAGGTGTTAGAAAACACAGTGGAAAAAACAACTTACCCAACCTAGGGGCCTTAGTAGCACCTGTGTTCAAAATAAAAAAAAACAACAAATGTATTAAATTCATAAAGAATCAGTTATGCTGAAGTCTCAAATTAACTTAATATTTCACACACATAAGACCTGTGTCAGCAGGTTTGTTACTAACCTGGTACTTCTGTAGTGTCAGTACCAGTCCTATCAGCTGATCCACCAGGATGTAGAGGGAAAACTGTAAAGAAAGAGTTACAGCATTATGCCTATCAGTGTATTATTTGTGTCTTGCTTCTTGTACTTTCTTTCTATCTTACTAACTTTCTTACTTATTTACTTTCATTAAACATATTACCTCTGTCATCTCCTGTTTGGGTTCTCTGATTTGTGGATGCTGTTGGTATACTGTCTGGAACTCCTGTCCCTCCTATTGCTCCTCCTGTGAAGCCTGGAACTCCTAGGGTCAGATTTAGAACATATTCCTTGTTGGTTGCCTGGTCAGTCAATAAAATGAAGTATGTCGATCAACCCAACACACAAGAGGGAACACCAACGCACCATATTTGTCTGTCTTGCTTCCACTGACTGGTACCCCTCCTGCCCCACCAATAGTGGCTGAAAATATAGCAATTTGTCAAAATACAAGCCTTTATTTAATCAAGTAGCAATTTTCCAGCAATCATCACCTGCACCAGTTGCAGTTCCAGTCCCTATTCCTGTGGTTGGGGTTCCAGATCCAACAACACCAGGCACTGACCCTGCTCCACCTAACACAGTCCCAGTTCCAGCACCAGGTTGACCTATTAAGGAGGTGAGTGATAGTTAATAGTTCAGAGTGATCAGAGATCAATTAATGCAATAAGATTGAATCCTGTTAATCAATCCTTTAAACAACCTTAGAGGTTCTGTAAAAGGAGTTCCTACCATATTTTGGTGGCTTTCCACCTGGTCCGTATCCTGCATATTGTAATAGAGAAAAAAATAATATTTAGATCAAATTAAACATTATAAAAGCAAGAACACTATCAACACTGGTTTGTTTACAGAAACTTTCCTCCATAGCTTCCAAGACCAGTGCCTAATCCACTGCCAGGAACTCCACCAAGAGCAGATCCAGAGCCAAGACCACCTCCAATGCCCCCAGGCACTGCTCAATGAGTCAACAGAAAAACTCCATCTAGATTACACAGTTACCTTTATAACAGTGCTAACATGCTATATTTGCGCTGCTATATTAACCTAAATTAACCTAAAGTCATTAAAACGCTGGAATAACACAAATAGAACTATGGGAATTATATTGTGAAAAAAATCCAAAATAAATCAAAATAATCATTAGAATTTCTATACCCTTCTCTGATTGTTTTCAAAATAAACATGTTTTAGTATGAACAAAATGTGGAAACTTGAAGCTGTTTTGCTCACCAGCCTGTCCAGTGCCAAGTCCTCCTCCTGTTCCAGTGCCAAGTACTCCTCCTGCTCCTAATTGCCCTGTTGCCCCAGGTATACCCAAGGAGTAATAAAACAGTGTAAGTTTTTTGGACCACTTTGGACCTTTTTTGACTGCCAACATTTGTGAACTTGTGAATGAGTGGTACTTTAGGGAGTATAGAATCTGAAATATACTCTTCATCATACTGTGCCTCAGAAATGATCCTTTCATGCAAATCTCTACTCTGTTCTGGATATAATTGACCTATGCCTCAGACTAACAACATTGATGTATATGAATGCAAAATTTTAAGTTGCTCAAATATAGACATGGTCAGTCTTGCCACCAATTAATCAGTTCAGAAATCATATGTATGTTCAGAAGCATACCATATTTAGCAGCTTTCGAACCTGGTTCATATCCTATAAGAAACAAAACATGTTACCTTCAATAGAAAATGTTTGGAGAAACGATTAAGGTAAGTACAGTACGTACATCTAAACCAATTCAACTGTTCTTTTGAAGCCTTTTCAAACTTGCAATTACCTCCAGCACCTGTAGGCCCTCCTCCGACTCCTGTTCCTCCAGGTACACTGCCTGCTCCAAGTCCGTATCCTGCCCCAGGAATCAATCCAGTACCCGGGCCGTATCCACCAACAGGTCCTGCTCCAGTTCCATATCCTTGAGCAGGACCTGTGCCTATTCCAAATGGTCCACCTACACCAGATGGAGCAACGCGTCCAGCCTGACCTGCACATTGGATTTACAAAACATTCATAATGCAAACTAATATTATGTGCTTATAATAATTTCACAAAAATAAAAATAAGTTGCCTACCATATTTAAGTGCCTTTGATCCACTTGGATATGCTACAATTAGGACACGACACAAACAATATATGAAATTGTCAATCTAATAAAATGAGAACGTTATATGTGTATAACATTTGATGCTTTACCTCCAGTACCTGGACCATATCCCACAGGAACTCCACCAGGGCCATATCCCACAGGAACTCCACCAGGGCCATATCCCGCAGGAGCTCCACCAGGGCCATATCCCACAGGAACTCCACCAGGGCCATATCCCGCAGGAACTCCACCAGGGCCATGTCCCCCAGGTACTCCACCGGGTCCATAGCCTCCAGCTGGTACACCTCCAGTTCCTACTCCACCTCCTGGTGCCACTCCAGCACCAAGACCACCAGCTGGTACTCCTGGTCCTAATCCACCACCAAGTACCCCTCCTAATCCTCCAGGCAATCCTGTTCCAGCAGTCCCACCTGTTCCACTTGGGAATCCTTTTTTTGCAGAAAAAGATAAAATCTGCATGACATATTCAGCATAAAGGATTCAATTAGAGCATTCAAACTAGATTTGTACGTAATTGAATGTGCCTTACCATATTTGCGAGCTTTGGCTCCAGCATACCCTGAAGAAATTGTGATGCAAAAATACAGCACATAGAACACAAAGATTGGGATTTCATGTTTGTAACATTTACAAAAGAAAGTAAAATTGTTTGTGGACATTTGAATGTTTTTCATGATCCTAAACTGAGGAACAATTATTTAATTTTGACTTCTTTTGGGTGCTATTATTATATGTTATGTATGCTATCCAGATGCATTTACATTTACATTTATATTTATGGCATTTGGCAGACACCCTTATCCAGAGTGACTTACAGAAGTTTTGAAGTCTCCATCAATAACTTATTAACAATAAGTACGTCCTCATACTGGTTCATTAGGTCAGGGACTAAGAATACTATCAGTCTAAAACCCTACTTTCAGATGCAAAAGTTAGACTGCAATCCCACAAGCACTAATGAGTCACTCAACACAGCACTTTATAGATCTACTGTATGTATGCATATAGAAATATGCTTTAACAATATGTTGTGCATATGCAGTAAAACAGCTATGCAACAATATATTTTTGTGATTGTTAGAATGAATGTCCAGGATTCTGAAATATTTCAACATAGGCTCATTTACCTCCAGGTCCAAGACCGCCACCAGGTACTCCTCCAGGTCCAAAGCCACCACCTGGCACACTTCCAGGTCCAAGGCCACCACCTGCCACACCTCCAGGTCCAAGACCGCCACCAGGTACTCCTCCAGGTCCAAAGCCACCACCTGGCACACTTCCAGGTCCAAAGCCACCACCTGGCACACTTCCAGGTCCAATGCCACTACCTGGCACACTACCTGGTCCACCACCAATTGTCCCTCCTGGTACAACTCCTGAACTAGGTCCTCCTAGGGTACCACCAGCACCTCCTATACCTAAAATAGTGTAAAGTAAATTTTGAGGCTACCAAGAAAAAAATTATATCACCTTTACTAAATTAAATGTCTTACCATATTTACGAGCTTTTGCTTCAGATCCATATCCTGTGGAATTTTAATCAGAAAATAAAGTTGTTTGATGCCACTCCTAATCTATAGTCTCCAGAAAGTTATACCTCATCTCCATCTACTCCACCCACTGTGAAGGAATAAATGTTCAATCTATTGACTTTTTCTGTTATAGCACTTACAAAACTTTGGCATATGTGCTAATATGTACAACATAACAGTTGAAATAATATAAAAAGCACAAATTAAAGTAGTAAATTGAATAGTTACTAAAATATGACAAATTAATACCCCCAGTTCCAGTAGCAGGTCCAAGCCCTCCACCAGGCAGCCCTCCAACACCTCCACCAGGTACACCACCAGTTCCTCCAACTCCCCCGGCAGGCAAGAGAGTAGCTCCAAGTCCAGTGCCAGCTACACCCCCAGTCCCAAGTCCCCCTGGTAATCCAGGACCTCCAAGCTGAGCTACAGAACAAAATAATAGTAAAACAATACATGAATATTTTATTGGACAACCTTGTAAAGTTTCTTTTGGTGTGAAATTATGGGCTAAAATAAAATTTTTATTATGTATCACTGGATAAATAATCATTATGTTTTAATCCTATAAATAATAAACTATACATACATGAATCCATGTGCATAATTAATATAACTCTTACCATATTTTCGTGCTTTGGCTCCAGCATATCCTGAAATTTATCAAAGAAAACATGTCTCATTACTCAGAAACAAAAATAACCCATTTTAGTTTGTATGATGCAACAACATTTAACAAGATACCTCCAGGACCAACTCCAAGACCAGAGCCAGGAAGTCCACCAGCTCCAAGTCCAGATCCAGGAAGTCCACCAACTCCAAGACCAGAGCCAGGAAGTCCACCTGCCCCCAGTCCAGAGCCAGGAAGTCCACCAGCTCCCAGTCCAGAGCCAGGAAGTCCACCAGCACCCAGTCCAGAGCCTGGAAGTCCACCAGCTCCCAGTCCAGAGCCAGGAAGCACACCAGTCCCAAGTCCTCCTGGCAATCCTCCAGCACCTAAAGCCCCACCAGGACCTCCAAGCTGAGCTACAGAAAAATTGATAGTACAAGCAATACATGAACATTTTAATGAACAATCTAGTAAATTTCCTTGTGGCTCAAGTGAATTTAAGGACTTCAATAAATGTGCTAGGGATTATTGGTTAAATGATCACTATGCTTTAAAAGGTATGAATATGAATACTGACTTCTGGACATTATCTTTAATCATTATAGAATGTATATGTATTCATGTACATAATTAATGTGACTTTTACCATATTTTCGTGCTTTGGCTCCTGCATAACCTGAAATTTGTCAAAGAAAAACGTATCACTACTCTGAAACAAAAATAATATATTTTAGTATATATAATGCAACAATATTCACATTTCATTTAGCAAGTTACCTCCAGGACCAGTTCCAAGTCCAGAGCCAGGAAGTCCACCAGCTCCAAGACCAGAGCCAGGGAGCCCACCAGTTCCAAGCCCAGAGCCTGGAAGACCACCAGCTCCAAATCCAGAGCCAGGAAGCCCACCAGTCCCAAATCCTCCTGGCAATCCTCCAGGCAATCCTCCAGCACCTAAAGCCCCACCAGAACCTCCAAGCTGAGCTACAGAATAAAATAATAGTAAAAACAATGCATGAAACCTACATTGGACAACATTGTAAAGTTATTAGGCTCGAGTGAACTTAAGGGCTTAAATAAAAGTGATAATGATTATTGGTTAAATAGGTATTACACTTTAAAAGGTATGAACATGACCATATTACAGACTTTTGGATATTACCTCTTATCACTAAAGAACATACATGTTTACACATGCATTATTAATGTGACTTTTACCATATTTCCGTGCTTTGGCTGCAGCATATCCTGAAAATTTGTAAAATAAAATATCTCATTACTCAGATAGAAAAATAATCAATTTTAGTATATGTAATGCAACAATATTCACATTTCATTTAGCAAGTTACCTCCAGGACCAACTCCAAGACCAGAGCCAGGAAGTCCACCAGTTCCAAGTCCAGATCCAGGAAGTCCACCAGCTCCAAGTCCAGAGCCGGGGAGCATACCAGTTCCAAGCCCAGAGCCTGGAAGTCCACCAGTTCCAAGTCCAGAGCCAGGGAGCATACCAGTTCCAAGCCCAGAGCCTGGAAGGCCACCAGCTCCAAGTCCAGAGCCAGGAAGCCCACCAGTCCCAAGTCCCCCTGGTAATCCTCCTGGCAATCCTCCAGCACCTAAAGCTCCACCAGGACCTCCAAGCTGAGCTACAGAACAAAATAATAGTAGAAACAATACATGAATTTTTAATTGAACAACCTTGTAAAGTTTCTTGTGGTTCAAGTGAAATTATGGGCAAAAATAAAAATGTAATTAAGTATCACTGGTTAAATAAGCATTATGTTTTAATCCTATAAATAATAAACGATACATACATGAATCCATGTGCATAATTAATATAACTCTTACCATATTTTCGTGCTTTGGCTCCAGCATATCCTGAAATTTATCAAAGAAAACATGTCTCATTACTCAGAAACAAAAATAACCCATTTTAGTTTGTATGATGCAACAACATTTAACAAGTTACCTCCAGGACCAACTCCAAGACCAGAGCCAGGAAGTCCACCAGTTCCAAGTCCAGATCCAGGAAGTCCACCAGCTCCAAGTCCAGATCCAGGAAGTCCACCAGCTCCAAGTCCGGACCCAGGAAGTCCACCAGCTCCCTGACCAAAGCCTGGATGTCCACCAGCTCCAAGCCCACCAGTTCCAAGTCCAGGTAGCCCACCCACACCAATGCCTGAGGCATAAAAATATAATAACTCTATTGTAAAATAACCCAATAGAGTGAAATGAATAGTGAAAGAACATCTTTTCAAAAAAACTCTTCATCTTTTAGTAAACAATATCCCATTAGGAATTGGTATTAAATTAGTTTCACCCTCACCCTGTAGCTTTCTGCTTGGGTTTGGACTTTCTTGGAAAATTATCCACCATATTACTATATATATTTAATTTTTTTCCCTTACCATACTTCTGTGCTTTGGCTGCTGCTCCTGGTGAGGGTAAAAACAAGTCATTCAATAGCACAGACAATAATACTTCAAGACAATGTCTGATATCATGATATTAAACCACAAGCACCCTTAGCTTACCTCCCGGATAGGTACCAGCACCACTGGGATACAAGCCTCCAGGACCTGCACCAAAACCAGGTACACCACCTGCTCCAGGGATAGCACCAGCACCAGGTACACTACCTGCTCCAGGCACAGCTCCAGGTACACCACCTGCTCCAGGAACAGCGCCAAACCCAGGTACACCACCTGCTCCAGGCACAACACCAGGTACACCACCTGCTCCAGGCACAGCACCAGCACCAGGTACACCACCTGCTCCAGGAACAGCACCAGGTACACCGCCCACTCCAGTTCCTATACCAAGTCTAGCTGCTGTTGGAGACATTAACATTAATATGAGTATTCTAGTACATATTCATTATAATCAGGTTAACACACTATATGGCCCAAAGTATGTACACACCTGATCATCATACCTAAATGTGCGTCTTCCCCAACTACAACGTTGGAATCACACACTTGTCTAGAATGCCTTTGTATGCTGTGGCATTAAGATTTTCCTTTACTGGGACTAATGAGCCTACCCCAGTCTTGTTCCAACATGACAATGTCCTTATTCACAAAGCAAGCTCCATAAATTGGCAACATGATTTGCCAGTGTTGGTGTGTAAGAACACAAGTGGGACGCAAAGAGCTTTGACCTCAATCTAACTGAACACCTTTTGGATGTACTGGAACTCCAACTGTGTGCCATGCCTTCTTGCCCAAAATCAGAGCATTCCCTCAGTAATGCTCTTGTGGCTACGTGGGCAAATATCTACTGCCACAGTCCAAAATCTACTGGAAAGCGTTCCCAAAAGAGTGAAGGCTGTTATAGCAGCAAAAGGTGGACCAAGGCCTTATGCCCATGGTTTTGGAATGGGATGTTCAAGGTCAGATAAGGGTGTGATTGTCAGGTGTCCACAAACATTTGGCCTTATACTGTAGCTTAGTGTGTGATTCAGCCTTTCACCTTGCTGATCTTACCATATTTAGCAGCTTTAGCTTGAGAGTTAGCTGAGCCTGGTCCTGAAGGAATAAAGAATAAACATTTTAGAACCAAAATTATTTATAAAATTATACAAAACACACATGTGGTATTTATATAAATGTGGTCTGGAATATAGAATCATTCAATCAGGAGCTAATCTGTAAAGGGTGTGAGAGTGTCAGAGCTCATTAATTCATATTTTTTGTGGGGGTTTTTCAGTGCAGTGTTCCTGCCATAGGCTTTGCATCCACTATGAACCTGACCAGGATAAATCACTTACTGAAGATGAACAAATAAATTAATTTTCTCGAGTTGGAGTCAGTATGCAATTGATAGAAGATCTGAAAATGAGAGATTTCATGAATCTGCCAGCATAAACAATTCAATTAACTTAAGTAATGTGTACCTAGGCACATGTTTGAATGCTAGTAAGTTCTGATTAATTAATTTTGCTTTATGTAATATAAAACAGCAGATATCTCAGGAAGATTGGCTACTTCTCCTATGCACAATAATACCTCCAGACTTGGGTGAAATGAGAGGGTATCCACGAAACACTCCTGGTAACTGTTGTCCAGCAAAGCTCCCACGACCGCCTGTAAAAAATGTTACATGTCTTGACATGTCTTGTATCAGGTGTTATAGTGAGAAAAAGGATTAACCAATAAGAATCACATATTTTCTTGCTGCATAGGAGATACACTATAT
>JANDJT010000081.1:23027823-23066918 GCA_024331685.1 Stegophilus panzeri | reverse complement strand
ATATATTTTGTACTCACCATTGGCCCCAAGTCCACCTTGACCAAGCTGAGCTACAAATTAAGAGTGGAAAATTAGAGATAGATACAGAAACAGAAGATTTATCCTATTATCATATCAGTATAAAGCTCACCAGTCTGAGATCCTGTTGCTACACCTGGCAGAACTCCTTGGCCACCGAAACCTGCTAACAGAAAGTTGGTCTAAATATCTGATGTTAATAAAAGGAAATTTCCTAGATGTCATTAAGCGCTTCAGCGGTATTTACCTTGTCCAGGAACAATACCACCCTGGTACAACCCTGGAACACTAATACCTAATTTAAGATAAAAAAAAAAAAACAGTATTACATTTGCAAATTCTAATATGATGCCTAATAATAAGTGGTAGAACCACATTACCTGGTACCGGTGCCTTCCCTATCTTGCCAGCTTTGCGGACAGGGCCTGTTCCAGTACTTGGTATTCCAGTTTGTGGCAAAATAGGTGCTAAAGGGCCAAAAATAACAGGGAGACAATGCATAGGTATCTAATTTCCAAACAACAAAATAGCACAAGAACCATGATTTTTGGGAACTACCTCCACCCGGACCAACTCCAGCTCCACCAGGACCAACTCCAGCTCCACCCAGACCAACTCCAACTCCACCAGGACCAACTCCAGCTCCACCAGGGCCAAATCCAGCTCCACCAGGACCAACTCCAGCTCCACCAGGGCCAAATCCAGCTCCACCAGGGCCAACTCCAGCTCCACCAGGGCCAAATCCAGCTCCACCAGGACCAACTCCAGCTCCACCAGGACCAACTCCAGTTCCACCAGGGCCAAATCCAGCTCCACCAGGGCCTACTCCAGTTCCACCAGGGCCGAAACCTGCACCACCAGGTCTGACTCCTACACCACCGGGACCAAATCCAGCTCCACCAAGACCTATTCCACCAGACCATTTTGTGGATTGTATGAATTGTATAAGTTATAAATGTTCACTGCTATGGCTGCTTAAAAGTATACATTTTGTAACTGTAACATGCCTCAAACCTTTAAATGTGTCATGTATTTTCACAAAACAGGGGTGGAGACAGAACAGAAACCAAAACAAAACACACATGGCAAAGAAAACAAAGCCATGTTAACCCAGATACGCGCTGTCGTGCTATGGGCAGCTTAGGCGCACTGAGTGTCGACCCCTGTTTTGTGATTGGTTGTATCCCTTATGTGTCATCATTGCTCACAGCTGTTTCTGTTTCTCCCTTTGATTAGTTTGTCTATTTATACCCTCATGTTTCTGTATTACATCGCAAAGTATTGTGTTCAGTGCATTGCCGCCTGTGCCGTACCAAACCGTATTGTTTCGTATCTTGATCTTCTGGTTTTTGATCATGTTTTCATTTTTGGTTTTGTGATTCCGGCTTTTGCCCTGCTTTGCCTGTTTGCAGATCGTCTGACTCTGTGCCCGTTTCTGACTACATTTTGTCTGCCTGCTTCTAAATAAAGCCTTTTACTGCATGCGTCCATCTGACAAAATGTGTAAAGTCTCAAATTGATCACTTACCTGTTTTTGGTGGTTTCTGTCCTGCACCAGGATAGAGACCTCCAGCACTGCCATATATTCCTAAAAAGACATAAACTTATAATTTAGATAGGAAATCATACCAAATAACTGGATTTTCAGATACTATATGAGAACACTATGCATTGGTACGGGGTAATGTTTGCATTTTTTTGTTCAATATTTAAGAAGAGTAATCTCCCCGTGAAACCTGCCATGAAACATAAGTTTTGACTGTGCTTATGGATTCATGTGGTGTCCGTTCCTACCTTCTTGTTGCCTGAT
This sequence comes from Stegophilus panzeri, assembly GCA_024331685.1. Lineage (NCBI taxonomy): Eukaryota > Metazoa > Chordata > Actinopteri > Siluriformes > Trichomycteridae > Stegophilus > Stegophilus panzeri. Next base: position 23,065,090 of record JANDJT010000081.1, on the reverse strand, counting down.
GTAGACAAGAGTAGTACTGATATACTGATGTGCTACCAAAACCCTCTCTAAAGCCATTCATAAGAAATTTGAGAAGGGACACATTTACTAACATATTCAAATTCAGCAGTAGGTTCTATTCGAAATATTTGTTTGACATTTGTCTGGGGACCTTAATAAGGCCGAAAGTTAAAACACATTTTTTTTTTTTTTTTATACAATACTTTCATATTAGAGCTCACTGGCACCTATCACTGTATACCCAATGACATTTTTTTTAGCAACCCCATTATTTCTTTATAATATTATAATCGTACATGATTTCATGGGTTTTCCACCAGCTCCTCTGGAAAGGTACAATATGTTGACGTATTTAATAAGTAAGATTGTGTTTGCAAATGTATCTCAAATTATGGCAATTTTCTACATGATTTATATAAACCTAAAATCACATCTTCTACATTTAATGTTTATAGCTTCAACATAAAACAACATAAAGTGGAACTGTATTAGGGGGTGGAACATGGTTACTCCAAATGATATTCCCTCAGTGGTGTTTGGATGATGGTAGTGGAGAGAGCTAACATGTAGGTCCACAATTTCCAATAACTGGGAATCAATTGGGTTGAGATCTGGTGACTTTGAAGGCCATAGCATATGAGCCCTGTGGATTGAGGCATTGTCATCCTGGATGAGACCACTCTCAACAGGATTATAGAACACTTTAATCATATGATAACCTTCCCATAATGTGAACCGTCCCTTTAACAGATTAAGTGGGCCCAATACATGCCAGCAAAATGCCCCCACAGCAAAGTAGAGCCCCCGTTTTTTTCCTTTAATTTGTCACCTATCTGTATATTTAAATAAGTAAATTAAGGTTCCTTACCTACTCCCACTCCACCAGGACCATAACTTAAGCCAACTCCACCAGGCCCAACTCCTCCAGGACCAACTCCCCCTGTTCCTACTCCTGGACCAATTCCAGCTGGGCCAACTCCTCCTGGTCTGACTCCTCCTGGACCAAATCCTCCTAGACCAGTACCACCTGGACCAACTCCTGTTCCGACTCCTCCAAGACCAGTTCCTCCTGGTCCAAAACTCCCAACACTCTGACCAGTGCCAAGTCCACCTAAGCCTCCTATAGAAGAAAATTGGCAAATGTGCATTTAAACCAAAATGTTTATCCCCTTCACGTATTTTCTTGAAGAAAAATCACAATACTGTGTCAGTTAAAAAGTACTGACCCAGTTTTGGAGGTTTCCCACTGATGCCTATAAAAAAGAAACAAAAAAATATGGTATTTGGCTAGGTTGCTAGGCACATGCTTTAAAATGCATAAATTAGTATTTTTGAACCATAATAGCAGAAGTAAAAACAATATTGCATGATATCATCCTAAGACTTTTCATTACCAACACCTCAACTAAAACCAATTAGTTGTTTTTCTTTAGTTTTACAGAATTCTATTAACTATTCATAAAGTGTACACTTAGCGTTCACTCTAGTTAGGGGCTAAGTACTTGTTCATTATGTCTAACCTCGTCCAAGTCCACCAGGGCCAACACCACCAGTTCCAAGTCCACCAGGCCCTACACCACCAGTTCCAAGTCCACCAGGCCCAACACCACCAGTTCCAAGACCCCCTGGACCAATCCCTCCAGGTCCAAATCCTGCTCCAAGAGTACCAGGCACTCCAGCACCAAGGCCTAGTCCTCCAGCACCTAATCCAGTACCAAGCCCAACTAAATATTCTCTTAAGTTTTACTATGGAAAAGTAATGACATGCAATTTATTGACTTTCAGTGTTATAACAATAAAAGCGTCAAACTAACCAGGCCCTGTACCTCCAGGCACAAGTCCTCCTAGTCCACCACCTCCAAGAGCACCAGTTCCAAGTCCCTGAGCACCATATCCTGCCCCTAGGAAAGTATACATTTATTGACACATTTACTATAATACAATTGTTGTAAATATGAGCAAATAATGAATACAAAATATCTGCTGAAAAGTTGATGTCTTGCATACTCTATATAAGGAAATATTATCCATATAATTACTACAGAATGGCTGACTCCAATCTTACCTGTTTTTGGAGGCTTGCCAGCAGCTCCTGGTTTAAAAAATAAAGCTTGAGCCATTAAACAACTGTAGCAATGAACAAGGAAAACAATTAAGAAATAAATAAATGTGTCATGTGACAATATAGTATAATTGGCTCGGTCTGAAAGTTATTCAAGTTTTTACACCTAACCAGGTACAACAAATAACACAGTAGTTGCAAGAGAGCAAAAATTTTGATTGGCTTGGGGTCCATTTGATCTTCTTTGGAAACTATCATAGGGTACTAAAATAATTCTATAGTGTAAGTGCAACTGTTATCACATTTATCATTATCATTTCTGGTTGACAGAGTTATGCACAGTTGAAGTTAATGTTAGCAGCCTTAGTAATTTGTGACCTAATCAGATTGCATTGCATTATAGCCAAGACACGAATCTCAGAAATTTATATACAGTATAACAATGCAGAATTTACCTTAGATAAGATGATTTTTGAAATTGCTTATAAGCTACATATCATTCAATTGCATTACTAGCATCTAGCTACTGTTCATGATTTTCTCAACACACATTCTGTTTGGAAAAAAAAAAAAAACTATTAAAAACATTTCTCGAAGCAATTACAATAACATCAGTGTATATGTTACTTGCATGCTGTTTTGCACAACCATCTTAAAGCATTCTTGTTATGTAATGCTTTACAAGAAGAGTTAAATTGCTGCTGATATTTTTGCATGGGATCTGACTCAATCTGATTTGACTTGATCTGATCCAAGCCCAATGGCAATGCCATTCAGGTCTGACACCTCTGGGAACAGGACTTCCAGGACTAATAGCTCCTGATCCAATGCCCCCTGGACCAAACCTACAAGATCCAGAGTCAGTACCTACACTACTAACAGATCTAGAACCATTACTACACTACTAAAAGATCCAGAGCAAGTACCCACACTACTAGGCCCACCATATCATGCAATTTAGTATATTACTCTCAACACATGGGGTGTTTGGGGGGGTTTACAGGAGAGTCCCTCAGAAGAGATAGTTTACAGTGAAATTTTGTGTAACTTGTTTAACAGAATTTCCACAAACCTGCTCCAAGTCCTCCAGTGCCAAAGCCACCAACTCCTATTCCACCAGTTCCAAGACCGCCAGTGACTGGTCCACCTGTTCCAGGACCTGTACCATAACCACCTGGTCCTACTCCTCCTGTACGAGTACCAGGAACAAATTGTCCAGTTCCAAGTCCTGGCCCACCAGTACCAGTACCAAATGCAGTCCCTGCTGTACCGGGACCTACATCATAACCCAATGTGTAAATGTGTATCCTGCTTAGATGTAACTTCCTTAAATTGCCTTTAAATAACAAATGTATATTTAAAAAATAATGCATGGCCATAATAGTTAAGTGTAAAGAATTTAGGTTGTCACTCACCAGCTGTCTTCCCTGGCTTATAACCAAGAAACCTGCCTGGAATTAAGATACATTGAAATGGAGGAAAACAATATTTAGTTTTAAAGAATATAGGACTTTCGATGTCAAAATTTTAGAATTTTTTTAATCACATACAGTATATGCCTAAGACTTAAACGAGACTTTTGATCAACATTTATGTGCCAAACATAATTGTTTTAATCAATTGAGCTAGAAAATTAATACTAGTGCATCATGTGTTTATTAAAAGGAAATATTTACCACCTCCTGCTCCAGGACTGGTGCCAATTCCTGGTCCAGTTCCCAGTGCACCTCCAGGACCAGCACCAAGACCACTCCCTGGAAGGACTCCGGTCCCTATACCTCCAGGACCAAGTCCTGTGCCTACGCCTACCCCAGGTCTAATTCCAGTACCAAGTCCAGCTCCAAGACCCCCTACTGGACCAGCTCCAACTCCTTGTCCAAAACCAGGACCAATGCCAGCCCCTATTCCAGGCCCAGCTCCTCCTCCTCCTCCTGCAGCTGGTATGTAGACTCCTGCAACAGAGGACAACAACCTTTCAGTGGAATAGTTACTAAATCATTTGGAGTGATGAATGAATGAATGAATGAGAACAGGAAATTCCAGTTACCTGCTGGTGCACTACCATTCCACCAGTTACCTGCTGGCCCACTACCATTCCATCAGTTAACTGCTGACCCTCTACCATTCATCCAGTTACCTGCTGGCCCACTACCATTCCACCAGTTAAATGCTGACCCTCTACCATTCATCCAGTTACCTGCTGGCCCACTACCATTCCACCAGTTACCTGCTAGGTCTGCAAATGGTCTGCACTTATATAGCGCTTTTATCCAAAGTGCTTTACACTGTGTCTCATTCACACACACACTGACACACCAATGGTAGCAGAGCTGCCATGCAAGCCGCTAACTTGCCATCGGGAGCAACTTAGGGTTCACTGTCTTGCCCAAGGACACTTCGCTATGTGGAGTCATGTGGGAATTGAACCGCCAACCCTATGATTAGTGGACAACCCGCTCTACCACCTGAGCCACAGCCGCACATTCTTCCAGTTACCTGATTACACACTATTACTAATAACAAGAATTTACATCTGTCAAAAGAGTACTATCCTCCTCCAGGGTCACAGAACTTTAAACACCCAATGTTACATGTACTTTGAAAAAAGAGTGTCCTGTAATTAACATTTTAATGATTAATCTTTATCAAATTATGAAAATTATAGCCTACATCTAGGTTGCTTACAATATTAGAATTTAACATCTATGGGAACATGTCTTCTCATCTACTGTACAGTCTTAGAAAAAAATCCTCTTTCGAGAGTTCCTTAATGGTTCCTTGGATAGTTAAGGGTCTATAGCTTCTAGAAATGGTTGTAATTGGAATATTCTCTGAGTGAGAAGCACTCAGGTTCTATGAACAACCTTTCAGGATAGCTCCTCCAGAGGGACAACTGAAGAACCCTTAAGGGTTCTTATGTAAACCTTTTAGCTATCTAATAGTAATAATTTCTAATAGATGCTTAATGTAGTGTATGAAATCTCTAAACTGCATAACTGTAAATAAACTATTAAAAGTGCCTTCTCCTATACATTTTGTACTGGTAGCAATATACACAGATGTCATCCATTTTTACATCTGTTTAAATTCAGGCATTCAGACAAAACTACTTGAAATATAAATTGCATAAACAAAATGCAGAGATTCAGTATTAGTTTAGTGGGCTTACGAGTCTTTTAAGAGCCTTGACTCTAGTTTGTAGAAATGCACTAAAATAATGATTGAAAATGCTAAAAAAAAATATTAATTAATTTTGTATTAATTTCCTCCAACTCACTGTTCTTTTGCAGGATGTAAAGTCTGTGATCTGGATGTCAATAATGTCTCAACTAAACCCATACTTTATTTTTGAAGTTCGTTTTGCTTATGTTAACTTAAGCTCAGTCTATGACTATTGGCTGAATCTGAAAGACAAAGGCAATGCAGAATAAATTTAAAAGTCCCCAATAACTTTTACCTAAGAACCTATGAAACTGCGCTAGATTATATCAGTTTCTGCCAAACACACACTAATTATAATGATAAACATTGGATCACTGTCTATAATAATGATTGGAGGGTGTTAGGGATAGGGTTAGGGTTAGGCTCTAAGATAGGTATTTTAGAGCATCTGGAAGGTTTCATAGAGAGAGAGAGAGAGAGAGAGAGAGAGAGAGAGAGAGAGAGAGAGAGCCTGTATCAGAAAGCAGGAGACATCTTACCTCCTTGAAGTGAGGGTCTACACAGAGCCAGCAGGACAAATCCATGGAAGAGCAGCAGAGCTTTGCCCCTCGCCATCCTGCTCTGTAATAACCCTTTCCTTTAGCAACCTAGGGGTTTTATTCTCCCTCAAATGCTCATAGCTTTGAAAAAGGAGGGAAATTGGAGTGGGATGTCCATCTCTGTGTGTGTGTGTGTGTGTGTGTGTGTGTGTGTGTGTGTGTGTGTATTCATGATGGGGGGTTGGACAAAGGTAAGGGTATGATTCACTAAATAATTACTACACCCAACACTGTCTATGTGTATTTCACTTTTTTTTTTCCTCTTTACTCCACCTCTGAGACCCCAAAAATGATTTGTGCTTGGGAAACACATTGCTGAACAGAAGAAAAAAAAATGAGACACAGAGAGGAGAGAAGTAGAGAGGTTAAGAGAGAGTAAGATCACATCCCATCAAAACAAAATCTCCTGAATGCTAAATATTCTCTCTAATTCAAAGAATATGCTAATTTTCTTTACCTCATTGCTCCAGAGATGTACCAAAACAGATTATTTGGTAAGCAATTTATCAACAGGTCTAGACACTCTTATGCAGCTTTGCTGAAGGTATTAATAATTATTAGTTGCGTTCAAATACTTCTATTCAATTCTATGCAACGTATTGAAAATTTTCTGAAAGCATGATATCGCCTGGTATGACAGGTTCAGTGTGTTTTGCAGTGAATCTAAGGGGTTTTCTGGAAAGGTATCACTTTTTAAAAAAAAAATTTTTTATACTACTTTACTTAAGTTTAGTTTTGTTTTGTTTTTTTTGCGATCTAGCTCTCCTTCTTTGGGCTGGGAACCTTCTGCCAGAACACAAGCTGTGTTTTTAGGCTGTTGGCAAGAATAAAGATTAGGTCATTCCTGCATTGATAGACATTTTGAAATTGAACGTAAAACCGCATATATGCAGAGAGAGAGAGAGAGAGAGAGAGAGAGAGAGCGAACATGTATCTTGGTGAGGAACAAATATCACCTTGTGGGGACGTTTGGCTGGTCTCTATAAGGACAACTATTAAAATAGCCAAAAACTTTCCATTTGTTTACTAAGGTTAGGGTTATATTTGGTTGTAGGAATAAAATTAATGAGCTGCATTAATAATTATGTCCATCCTCACAAGGACAAACATCTTAGAGAAACACCTTGTTATACAAACGACATAGAAGACATTAGGCATTATTAAAGATCCTAATGCACAACAAAAATAATCTAACCAGAGCTGTAATGATGTAACCAATTACAATTCAATCACAATATGCTTTTGTCACAAGACATTGTTTTGTTCTGTGGTCCAAAGCAAACCTTTTTGAACCTTTCTTCCTTCCAAAATGAACCAACATACCATGTTAGCACCACATACTGTAGTGGAATTACAGACGTCCGAATGTCCGTAAGTTCACAAAGGTGACTCATTTCAGTCAGCTAGTTGCATTGGTAATGTGCATAGCAACAATACGGTGCATTTGGGAAGAGAGGATAAAAGAACATTCAAAACTATACATGAAAATTCTTATCTTTAAAAAACACATTAACATCCACATCCAGACAGTTTTAAAACAAGCTGTCTGGCTCGTGTGAGAACTGATAAGTTAAGTCAGTTAGTTATTGGCCATTGAGTGAAATGACTTCGCCAATGTCTAATGTGCCTTTAATAAAGCAGTGGATTTGAAATGGAGTCGAGCTGAGGCTTGCTCAATGCTGTAATTCCTTAACGCAAAACAGTGTAATACCTTAATTGGACACAAAAGCTGCTTTTATTGCCTTGCGTGAAACATGATTGAAACCATTTTTACGTACAGTTTGATGGAGCAGCATAGTTATGCGATGAAATAATTGCAGAATAAAAACAACAGGGGGAAAAAGAGTCTGCAGAGGAGATATACATTTCTCTCCCAGGCTGATAAGCTGCAGTGTGTATGTAGAGAAAAAAACAGAAAAAGGCAGGTTTGGAAACGAGGCCAAAGCTGTGGAACCACCATTATATTATTATCAATTTGGTTAAAAGTGCAATATGTTTAAAAACTCAGTTATTCTGTTGTGTCCAGCAAAGAAAAGAGAAAAAGAAACAGTGAGACTTGTTGTAATTATTGCACCTCGATGTCTACTGTATTCTATGGTTTAATTATAATAATCTTACACATTGTCAAACCACCAGCCAAATGCCCCCACATGGTCAAAGCTCTCAGATATGGAGATGTTTAGTCCCAACCAAGATATATAAACATACCCACACACACACACACACACACACACACACTCTTTGGTGTTGTGTGCCCAGTGCCCTGCTCTCTTTGCCAACTCAGAGAGGCATATCACAGTTATGAATAAAACTGTTGATTGAAATGCGCCTATTTTCAGTTTACCTAATGTCTACCTTACGTTTACCTAATGTCTGCTGTCTATATAAGGATCTGCATGCTGCCTGCTTACACTCCCACAGACTACTCTCACCATTTAACAAGGCTAGGGGAATGTGGATTGTTTTTCAACAGAATATCAGAATTTGGTCTCGGGGCCCCTTTAGATAAGTTGCCATAAATATAACCTTTCTCAGGTCACATCTAGTGCAAATTTCAGCCAGAAATCCAGAACACACATGCAAATGGGCTATGCAACTGTCGTAAATACGTGGCGGTCCGGGAAAACCAATCGGATGAATTCTGCAAACAGGCAAAAATGATGAGAAATCCTTGTTTGAGCAAAAATAGCTTTTTCTGCCTTATAGCTTAATGATGATATAATTGTAGCTTAATGATGTATGGAGGATGCGATGTCTAGAGCGGTGTCTGGCAGGTTTTAACACCATGTTCAACTTCAACCTCAGTAGCATTGGAAAAACGAGTCTGATTCGGCTTGCATCAATGATTTGACTCGAAACTGACTCGAAGCTGAGTGGGATCTCGTGTACACCTCTCCACTTCATGCAAGGCGATATCAAAGAGTTAACAGTCCAAACGTTACGAAGAAAAGCGTTTTCCAGCGTAGTGTGCAGTTTAGTTGCATTTAGTTGCTTTCTTTACCATCTGGTTCTCTGTTCTCCACCACGCGACTAGTCAACATCCTCATAGTTACCACTAGTGAATATATTAGTCAACTAGTCTAAGAAACCTCTACCTTAAATATTTTTTGACATGTCTACATTAAGAGAACCTGAACATATTTCACCAAACCAATGTAGAAACGTTTTTATTAATCTTCGAAACTTGCTTAATCACTGTGTAGAGATCACGTTTAACCAACAAAAACAGTCTGCGTAAAGATGTTTTAATTGCTAGCTTGCTAGCTAAGTGTGATTTCCACACACAGTGAATGTCATGCTATGATCAAGTTGTTGGTTATGTGCTATAGTGAAACAGACATAAGCCTAATAGCACTGTAGAGCTGTAATGTTCTTATGTTTGAATGCTAATCCAAAAATGTAAAACTACATAGAGATAGTTTTCATGGTAATATTTACTACTTATTTAAATGAAAATGAAAGCAATAAATAGCTTTGTGGACCTGGAATAGAATCTGTTAAGTCTAAAATCTTTAAACAGGGGGCAGTGGTGACTTGGTGGTTAAGGCTCTGGGTTACTGATCGGAAGGTCGGGGGTTCAATCCCCAGTACTGCCAAGCTGCCACTGTTGGGCCCTTGAGCAAGGCCCTTAACCCTCTCTGCTCCAGGGGCGCCGTATCATGGCTGACCCTGCACTCTGACCCCAACCACCTGACAGGCTGAGGTATGCGAAAAAAACAATTTCACTGTGCTCTACCGTATATGTGACCAATAAAGACTCATTATCATTAAACAAGTGCATGTCCATTCTCCTTTTTCACTTTTGGGGGTAAACAAGACTTTAAAATGCTAGTGAATAAGATAATCAAAAGAGAAACATGTTTCAGTTTTAAAAAAATTATCATGGGCTTAACACAGTGGCTTAGTGGTTAGCATGTTTACCTCACACCTGCAGGGTTGGGGGTTCGATTTCCCTGTGTTTGCATGTTCTCCACGTGTTGCAGGGGTTTCCTCTGGGTACTCCAGTTTCCTCCCCCAGTCCAAAGTCATGCATGTCCATAGTGTGTGATTGTGCCCTGCAATGGATTGGCACCCCGTCCAGGGTGTACCTTGCTTTGTGCTCCGTGCTCCCTGGGAGCAGTAGGATAAGCGGTATAGAAAATGGATGGATGGATGGATGGAAAATGTATCATACCTAACATCTGCTGTGTTCAGTTCTATACCCGTTTTCATCTATATTAACTGCACGACCAACTCCTTTTTGGACAGCTGTCCAAGTACAAGTCAAATCCCATTCAATTAATACCCTGCCAATTAGACATGTCTGATGTGACAAAAAAAATACCACATCGATTCTCAAAGACATTTCTACAATATTTAATCGACAAGCTACAAAATTACTCTCGCATGGTGCAACGGAAAAGCGTTCACGCTTTTGTTCAGAGATTGCAAGTTTGAACTCTGAAGCCATAAATACGCTGCAGCCATAAATGGTTGGGAGTCAAGCAAGGAAATATTTTTTAAATACTAAGTAAAAATGTTAACATCAAATTAGTCGATTTGTAATTATTTAAAAAGAAATTCTAAAACGATATCATGATATCCAAAATATGACAGAAAAGCACACTGTTATATAAACTTTACAAATTTTATCAACGATATCGATATTATATCATCATATCACCCAGCCATACTGCCAAAGACTAATGCATGACCTCCAGCCTCCAGGAAACCTGCTGAGTAATAGCTTCATTAGTTCGGTGGAATGTCTTATGAACGGCTTCACTAATCATGAAGTCAGATTGTATTTTTATTTTTATTCTTATAATAATACCGTATTCTTTTTAAATCACATTTAAATCTTTTCAATTCCATAGTGAAAACAGAATATAGAGGGAACTCCAAAACTGAGAAAATATACAGCTTTCTTCAATTAAAAAAAAAAACAAAAAACACACAATCCATAGCTTCCTGAAATAATACAGAAATAAAGACATGGCAGGGTAAAAGAGTGTTGTTTGGCAAATCAATTCCAAACACAGGGCACATGTGAGAACAGGGCTAGACATTATTTGGTCTGCACAAACATATTTTTTTATGAGTTTTATGATGTAAGAGTTGTAGGGCTCAAAGAAAAAAACCAATGTAACCGAGAGCATTACAGAATACTGTGCGCGTCCTGTAGTTGCACGTGTAGCGTGAATGACGTGTGAATATTTTACAATGACATGCAGTAAAAATCTAAATGCTGGTCTTTGCAGTCCGACCCTGTTTTCAATTGTGTTTGAAGCCAAGCTTAGCTTAGGATTTCATGAGATCCATGAAATAAAACTGATGTAAGAAGGCCTTTATTGAATGAATGTAGAAAAAAATATATTTACATTTACCAAAAAAAAAACCCCACATACTTAGCTAAATAGCCTGTCTAACTGTCTTTGTGTAAGGAGTGTGTTCTTTATTATAAACACACTGAAGGGACTGTGACACAGCTTTAAAAACAACATTAAGCAGTCTGACGTCACATGAGTTATGCCGTGTGATGTCATCTCCTACGAGCCTCCTTCCCATGACTCACTAGCCTCGAGTAGCTGGTGGGGGTCGAAGCATTAATACAATAACAATGCCCTAAACACGTACCGGAGAGTACCAGAGCTAATCGAAATGTCAGGTAAAACAGGGATGGCAGGTGAATTACAAAAATATATTTTTAATTCTTCTTGATTATCCTTGACGGATTGAAAGATTTGCATCTTTCCACCTCAGTCCAGAGTACAAATCATGATTTGTTTTTCGTCTCGCAGTGATCAAATTTTAATTTCAATATTTTGTTCTAGTCAACATCTTGATGAACACATCGTACAGATAATTGAGTGTTATATTCACTACGAGCCTCCACTGTCTATACGGATACTAATAATGCTTAGGGCAGGTAGGTGACTTGGTTTTTTCTAACTTTGCAACGCCATATTATTGTTTTTATAGGAACTTTGTTTGGCCTCTGTGTCATACTTGTTGTCATCCTCCAATCCTGAGCCCAATTCTTCGAGTAATAAGCAAACACACAGACTAAGAGATTTGTAGACATAATGTGGAGTGCCCTAATTCTGTGAACCAGTAAATGAACTTGATCTAAAATGAATTTTTGGAGCTATTAGTACAGGGTCACCATAAAACAGTCACTGACCTAGACAAACATAAAGTTTCCAACACCAACAGGAAGTAAGAAAAAGAAATCAGCAAAGATCTGAGGTTTGTCCATGCCAGCTTGTTGTAATTGAATACTTCATTGGATCACAAATGGTTTGCATTCTGTGTTCCTGAAGACAGCTGTTGTAAAAGGATGATGTCAGGTCTGTCTCAGCTGAGACTTCGTGGGGAGGGAAGAAGGCAGGGTGAGAATGGAAACATGAAAGAGGAATCGGGGAACACAGGCATACGGTGAGATAACCCTCTGCCAGGAGTCGTCTCTGAGAGCAAAACCAAGATCATCCAGGTCAAGACGTGAGCCTCTGTAAAAAGAATAGTCTTCTAAGCACTCTTAATGTTCTGCTTTTAGAATAGCGCACCAAACTTGAATGTTTCATTCTTATCTAATGTTAGACATTAAATTTTCATATGCATGTCACATGGCCCAGGTGCGCAGTGGTGAATCAGGTACCGATGCCACCTCACATATCCAGGGTCCCTGGTTTAATCCTGCTTTGTGATGAATCCTGATCTGTAAATTTACACATAATGTAAATCGGGTCAAAGTTGGATTTTGAGTGCAGCGCCAATGCGTCAAATCCAAGTGCTACATGCTATCTAAAGTGATGTCGCCTGTAGGCAAAGTGTCACCGCTCTCTCCATAGGGAAACAATGGCTTGGCCGGCACAAAGTGGTTATCTGTAGGAGGCCTAAAGGCTTTTTTTATTATTATTCTTTTCTGGAAACCAAAAGGTACAATTAAGAATGTTTGTTTAACTACTTGATGCTCTGATTTCCATTTAAGTAGTATCTCAAATTAAAAATATCATTTAACATAGCACAAGCAAGACAAATGCTGATCCCTTCATGATTCTTATAACCTCTAGATTTACGTATACAGTATAGACTACAATATTTGCGTTCATCCGGTTCGGATATACGAAGACAGGTGAAGCATGGGGTAAAACCAAATATGGACGTAAAAACATACAAATCAAACATAAAACCTTCATCCTAGTGACCTTGAATATGTTCTCTCTACTAAACTACCAGACTTTCAACTGACTTCAACTTCAATATCAAACTAAAACTCTGATTACAACGGTCTTGATCATGACATCGATCACTGAAGCAGTCCAGCATTCAACAAAGCAAAGAAACACACACATAAGCAATGGATATCATGATATAAATCATACATATCATCATGGTGTCGAATAAGAGTGTGTGTGGTAAATATATCTCATGCAGCGGTCATGAGAACACTTTGTATCTACAGTGTTGGAGCTTACAGAATCACTGAGCAAACATTGGAAATTTTATCAGGAGAGGGGGAAAAAAATCATTCAAGGCTCTGGGCAATGACCGTGCTCTCTGAGGTTTTACCATACATAGAATTAGCTTTTATCTGAGATGGCAGTGGATATAAATAGTGAATTTAGAGTGTCTCATTTACTGAGAACCAATAGCTCAATAATGCAATTTTGGCAGAACATTATGTTAGCTATCACTGTTCATTTTCGATTCGGTTCAACGTTGATACTGTGGCGTTGGTGAGGAAAGAAGCTTGCGAACGGTGAACACACACTTACAGCACACAACGGTAGGCTTGGTGGAAGGGATGGGAAATATTTCAGTAATTACACTTTATTAATTACTAGTACTTAAATAGGCCTCCTATTTTTGAAACATTTCTACAATAATAATAAATATTATTCAAACCGAATACTCTTACTCAAGTGCATTTACGAGAGAAACAAAATGCTTTTCACTCATTACATTTTTATTTTGACCTTCAGAATGCTCATTATGAATCTCAAATGCCATGAGATATTTTTTTTTGCCCGGTTGCTAAACTAGTTAATATTTTTGTTAAAGAAACCCAATCAAATTCACATCAGTGCCAAACATACAGGATGACAAGAATCCTTCGCGTCCCATGTAAAAAGGCAATAAAACTCCATCATCAAATCTAAAGAAGCATGTTGAGGTAAGTTAATTTTAACTTTGCTAAATTTGCTAGCTAGTTTTATTTTAGTTGCTAATGCCACCTCATTAATTCCAACAACATTTTTAGACCTAAGCTAACCAACCAAATTCTAGGTTTATCTGAATTAGTAGAATATTTAATACATATTTAATAGGATACTTTACATACAAATTAATATCTAATGTAACTTTACTCTATGGAGCTTTGGATAAAACTCTCTGCTAATCGAATAGATGTTTGTATGAATATGTCTGCACTTGTGGCTGTGTTTTAATACACAAATCAATTACTGAAAAAAATTGTGAACCATTACTTTAAACCACAGGGTCCCTCCCCCTCAGACAAGCCAGCATATATACACCAGTGTGCACCTATCCAAATTTATCCCATAGCATATACCAAAGACTTTCAGACAGATTGCATTTGATGCTTTACAGCTGTTCAGACACTTCACTGCAAACATCGATAGTGCTAATTCTTGTCACAGTAACAATTACACAATATGTTTTTTAAATATCCACTTTGTCATTAATTCAGTCCAGCATTTGCTTTCCCATGCTAAGTCAAGATATGGGTTAGCCTCAGCTATGTTATCTACTGTTTGGAGCAGGTCATTGGAATGACTTCATTGGTCTAAACCAAAATTGTCTATGGTATTTGAATGGGATATTTGTTTAACTTGAGATCTCACATTTGGTCATCAAGAACGGACAACACATACTGTTTATTACAACACATACCATACATATATACATATACAAGCAATGATACAAAGGAGACATCTTAACAGTACAGAACCAGTTTAATACATATACAGTATAACATAAAGCAAATTTGTTGAGATAATGAAGAGATTTGGAGGTCAGGGCTGGTCAGGGAATAAAGCCTACAATTACTGATGAGATCACTACGGAAGGCGAATGAAAGTTTGAGAGGCATGCACCAGAGACAAAAGGTGGTTTACTCCTCAATGCATCCATGTTTAAAAGGTTATATTTTGCAAAGACGTCACATGGACACCAGAGTCAGGATGTACCCACAGAGACTCTCTAGCCAGATGTGTCCAGAAATGCTTAGAGAAGGCCTAAGCATTTCAGGGCCTTAAAATTACGCATCTGTAATTTGATTTACTTATTGACAGAATGACGATGCAAATTGCACTTAAACTCTGTGCAATTACTGTAGTAATACTCACATCGTATTCTTCAGTTGTGGTGTCTACCAAAGAGAGCCAAACTAACTCACTCATTGGTTAAGGAGCTTGCAGAGTCTTTTTCCAATCTTCAGCTGTCCATTTTGGGTGATTCTGTGCCCAATATAGCTTTGGATTCCAGTTCGTGTCTGAGAGGAGTGGAATCTGATGTGGTCTTCTGCTGTTGTAGCCAATCTGGCTTAAATTTTGTTGTATTGACATGCTTTTCTGCTCACCACGGTTATAAAAAGTTGTTATTTTAGTTACCGTAGCCTTCCTGTAAGCTTGAACCTGTCTGGCCATTCTCCTCTGACCTCTCTCATCAGCACGATGTTGAGTTTGTTTGTTTTTTGTTTGTATAAACTCAAGAAATCCGCAATTTCCGAAATACTCAAACCAGCCCGTCTGGCACCGACAACCATGTCACGGTCAAATTCACAGACATCACAGGGAATTTTCTCCTTTCTGATGTTGACCTGTATCTCCATGACTTGCATATGCATTGCGCTGCTGCCCCATGATTGGCTGATCGCATAATTACATGAGTGAGCACATGTACAGATGTTCTTATGAAAGTGTTTGGACACCTTATGAAGACCTTATACAAGGAATTAACCACCAACATAATTAATTAGTCAATTGATCATGCTGGATTTCTCCACAAATTTCGGACGTCCAACATGCCACTGATTGCAACCACAACCTAAGGATTAAGTGGACATGGTTTACACAATAACAAGTTACATCCAATTAGCATGACTAAGCCATCAGAATTAGTCAGAAAGCAGGTCTACAAGTTAGCTAAATTAGTCTGTGAACATTAAAACAGAAATGTTGTCATGATGAGGGAATCTTATTAGATGGGGTCATGGAATTACTAGAAGAAATAAAAGTACATGAGAATAGTTAGGAATTTCCTGATGACACTATTGTTCGCATTGGCTCAACAGTGAGTTACACTAGCATTTCAACATTCAGCTCTAGCGCTACATGTTTTCTTAGTGCTTTATCACTTATCACAGGTTTTCTCTAGTCTGATTTAACAGTGAGAATCTGCCATCTGTCTGGCTGTGGTCCACCATCTGAGTGGTATTTTTTTAAGGGCCATGTTGTTCTAGTTAGCAGCTGTTTTATTTTAAGAGAGTTGGAAATGAAGTCTCTGAAATACCTAATGTGATTACACAGAATACACTGTGATTGATCGGGTTGATGCGAGAGAATAACTAGACGCACTGAGACTTGAAACTTAACTAATTTACGAGAACTAACAAATTAGGAAACTAAAATAAAGAAACTAAAGTAAAGGAGAACGTGGTTTAGTATAGAATAGGACTAATACCAGATGTGTGACCAGGGAGGAGTGAAGCAGGAAATAAGTACTACTGTTAAACAGCATGTGAAAAATGTAAAAGCATCTCCAGGGCCAAGACCAAGACTGGGGATAGCTCAATGACAAGGACTGAACCTCTCACAAGGTAAAGTGTTGAGACAGGAACAAGGTCAAAGACTGGAATGGACAATTGAACTAGAAAATAAGACAAAATTAGGCCTAAGAAAAACTAGGAACTATGACAACAAGCAAACTAGAGTAAATATATCATTTAAGACTTCACACAACACGCAAATACAGTGGTATGCGCACTATATATACTGTATACTTGCTAACAAGATGTGATTGAGACTAACAGTAAGGGACAGATGCAGAATCAGGATTATATTCAAGACAGCGCTAGATGAGACAGGAAACAGGGACTGTGGAAAACCAAGAAATAGCAAACAGGAAGTAAAACATGAGGCCTGTGTGACAAGGCCTACATTTGTGACCTCAGTCTGCGGAGCAATAGATTGGCATCCTCAGGACGAAAATCTTCCAAGATTCTTTGTAGCTTCAGCGCAGACGTTCCAGATTTTAGCCGTATGTAGCAGACTCTCTAATAAACTGGCCATTCTGTGCCAGAGGACAAAATGATTCCCTTATTGCACACATGCATAATTCATTCCTTGAATGATCTCACTCTGTTTTCTCACTGAGCCCATATTGACCTTCATCTATAACAAAGATCATTGAAATGAAATACAGCGACAAATAAATGGGGCACTAGAGAGGAAAAGGAGTACTCCCTGCTGCATTTCAGGGGAAAACATGTTGACAAAAAATATGTTGTAAAGACAGACTAATGACAGAATGAAACGAGTATTTACATTCTTTTGTTTTTATAGCCAGGACTCTGCAAGAGAGCACTAATTGTGAGAGTGTTTGCTCATCGTGGCTTGAAGCGTAGTGTAGATGGACAATTGGGGAAGCAGTAACAATTCTGCTATCATGGATATTAAAATGATGAAACATAATTTCTTATTTTTTCTCTATATAGTATAAAACACAAGAATATGTGAGGTGGTTGGAAGTAGCTAGAGCTGAATGCTGGAAAAGAACCAAAGATAAAAACAGGGTTTTACCAAAAATTTAGTTTTTCTGCCATTAATATACAGTACAGACCTCTCTACTTTAAGAAAACATCAAAATATTTCACCAAAATAACGTGGAAATGTTTTCTTTTATCGAGGCTACCATCTAACCTTGCCTTGGCATCACATTTTTTAACAAACACAGCGTCTGTCTGCCTAAAGATGTCTAAAACTGTGCAAGCCAAGTGTGATTTCCTCATGATTTGATCGATTCAGTTTATGACTCGAGACCGGCTGACAAAATGTCCACTATGTTCCTGCACCGTCACGTCATCATCAAAACACAGAAGAGTGCTTAAACACTCTGTACAAATGACAGCGAACAAAGTGTTAAAATGTTTAAATGCCCTAATAAAAAAAAACATTACTAAGAAGCCAACAAAATGAATTAACTGAATAAATCAGAGATTATTTCCCCACAGTAAGCATGAGCAGAGATCACCTGAGTGACCTTTACCTCAGGTGATGAGTCAGAGAGTGAAGCTGATGATGCTAATAATTAAAGCGATATAAACGATCAGCATTTCCCATTGTAAACTCCATAATAACCAGGGTTTAAAACTTGCTGTAACTTTTCTTGTGATTGAGATGCATGCAAAAGATAAACAAACCAATCTTGTGGTCTCGAGTCATATGACTCGGACTTAACTTGGACTCGAGTCACAGATTCGCTGACTTACAGCTTGACTCGACATAATCAAAGAAGACTTGCGACCGGACCGGACCGGACACTTGGACACAACCAAGACAACGACAAGATTGAAAAGCCGCTCATTCACAGTTGACAGAGGCACTTTTGCAGAACCCATGATCCAAAGATAGTAGCCTTTACCTACAAAGATGATGTTTTTTGAGACAACCAAATGGTTGCAACATGTAGAACCTGCAGTTCAAGAATATCAGACGCAGAGGTAACAACTTCACATTTCATACGTCATTTGAAGTTGCACAAAAAAGCAAATCCCAAGGCAAAGCCAAATTGAAGTGCGACAGATGAGAAGGTACTCTTAGTGAAAATATTCAGCTTTCATAGTCATAGTTATGTGTCTCTCAAATATCCATATATTTCCATTGAGTGTGTTTGTCTAAAAAGTGATGAACACCGATGTTAAAAACTCTGCATGATTTTTGCATAAATGCACTATAGTAATTATTACTCCGGCCTTAAATTTCATCAGGAGCACATTAGCACTTGTTTAGGACTAGAAACCTAAAGTTTAAGGACTTGTGACTTGCCTATCGTGACTTGAGACTTATTTGTGACTTGGGCTCACCTTCGTTCAGTTCAGGAAAACTCCCATAGTAAGGACTACCCCGAAACAAACTTTAAAAAGTGTATTCGGATTTTAATATCCATCCTAGTTTGAGTTACTATAAAAGGATTTCTATTCCACTCTTCATGCAGTGGATGAAATATAATGTCTTTTTTTTTTTTTTTTTTTTTGAAAGCATAGTATACATTCAGATTTTTTTTAAAAATCACTGAAATGATCATATTGTTCACACATTTTAACTTTTTAAGCTGGGGTTCGTTTTGAAGAAACATAGAGTCAAGTGACTGGTGATGTCATTGGTGGGTAAATGGTAACCCTGTCAACAGCTACATCAATTAAAAGAGCTCTGGCACGACATTCATTTAATACACCTTAGCTAATTGTCAGCTTTGAGGGGGATAATAATAACGCTCATGCCCACAATATGCTCCTATGAAAGGGTCGATTATTTATACAGAAAATTCAACATTATGATGTTTAAATGGTGTTATTCGGATTTGAATATTTATCCTGTTTTGAGCTACTATAAAAGGATTTCTATTCAGCTGTTTGACAAGAAACGTGACACACGGTTAAACGGCACGCCCCAGGGTCCGGACCCGAAATATATCAGGGTTATGGAAATGTTTTACAGCCATACAGGCAAGGCAAAGTGGAAGATTATGCTTTCCGAGGGAGGCCCAGAGAGTAGAGTTTCTGATGGAAACACCCTGTTGCAACACTTCAAGGTCAGAGATATCGGCCAACAAGGATGACATCAGTACCCTCAAAATAACAGTGTTTCATTTTGTATTTTTCTGACCACAATATACCTCTAAACTCTTGTTAATATAATTGTAATTGTAAAAAAAAAAAAAAAAAAAAAAAATTGAATTCACTTCAATGTCATGGAAAAACTTTTTTTTTTAATGAAAGGTTATACAGTACATCTTAGTGTTCGGTGTATAGATGATATCTGGGCTTTTTCAGCTGACAGGTTATTTTCACGAATACATACTTGTGACGTAATTGTTTGTGAGCACGAGCACAGAACCTTTTTAGCCTAAATCCACACACTCCTGTGGTTATACACATTTTGAGGAGCTTCACTGCTTAGGATCAGTGCCGTACTGAAAACTGGGCTTGTGTAAACAACACCATGTGAGATGGACTGTAGAGGAAGCCACTCTGAGATATGTCCTCGCAACACGCCTCACTGCCTTCCAGCCGGCCTACTCCCCGTGTAGCATACGTTATGTGTGCGTCAGTGTGTACCTTTCAGTACGCTCGTCTCCATACCTCGTTTCAAGTACCTTCCAAGATAGCAAAACTGTGAGATCTTCGTTCTTGGCAGAATGTGTAATCCAGCAGGCTGAGTTCTCACATTTGACATATTGCACACAGTGTAGCCTTGTTCTGGTCACGTAATCATGCTGAGGCCAGATGTAGCATGCATACTTGTATAGGAAACAGTGTGTGTGTATGTATATATACATATATATGTTTGTGTCACCTCGCTGAAATACAGCAGGGCCTGTTGTTGTAAAGAGTGACATAGGAGGAAACCTTTCTAAACCATGACCCACGTGGTGAGTAATTTCACCAAATAATATTCTGGTGAGAGAAATATTATTCAAGTAATTAAGAAATGATTTATGCTCTTCTGCTTGGTGATTTTTGTTTCCCAACTGACCTCATGTTGTTCTGGGCACATCTGTCACATCGCCTTATAAAAGACACCTGCTGGGACCGACATAAACACGGCTCACAAATGAACAGATTATTTCTTAACATCCATTTAATGCCATGTAACAGTGGACACAAATCCGTCACGTAGGCTTTATTTGTTCGTCTTAATAGGAACTTAAACTAAAAGCTACAAATCCCCTGCGCAAGAAACTGCCCTAAAGATAGCACTCGACCTTAAACTGTCTACCCTTTCTATACTGTACTTCCTGTGCTAGCTGCATAAACCAACTGGCTATATGCACATGGAAACGATCTAATTCTGTTAGCATGTTTGCCTCGCACCTTCGGGGTTGTGGGTTCGATTCCCGTCTCCGCCATATGTGTGCGTAGCTTGCACGTTCTCCCCGTGCTTTGGGGGTTTCCCCCGGGGACTCCGGTTTCCTCCCCCAGGCCAAAGACATGCGTTGTAGGCTGACTGGCATTTCCAAATTGTCCGTAGTGTGTAAATGTGTGTACGATTGTGCCCTGCGATGGGTTGGCACCCCATCCAGGGTGTCCCCTTCCTTTTGTCCTGAGTCTAGGCTCCCTGCGACCCTGTGTAGGACAGGCGGTATAGAAAATGGATGGATGGCTATACCAAGTTATACGCAGAGTTGGAAAATAATTGAGTAATTGACTATACTTGTGTTTTATGTTTGAATACGTTTGAAATTGAATACTTGTACTCTTAAGTACATTTCCATGAAAAAAACCTTACTTTTTGACTTGATTTCTGTCATCCAACCAATGACTGTACACTATACATCAATCAAATAGGTTCCCATACATTTCTTCAAGTGCATCAATATAGAAAAATAACTATCAATAATCGTTCCAGTTCACCATCTGTATGTAATTAGCGTTAAAGCTATCCTTTGCTAAGTCTAGGTTATATTAGCATTGATTCCAGTAGCTGAAGTAAATTGTCTAGGCAGAAAGTCAAACTCTAGTTAATGGTAAATATTGGCTATTTACAGGATATTTTTATTCTGATTAATTCATTAGCGAACCACATAGCGCTAGTCATGCACAGAATGATGTTTTCAGGCAAAACCCTGTAGCCACTTTAAAATGAAAATCTTCTAACTGTTTTAAATAAGTATTAACAGTTAGTTTTCACATGAACGCATGACATTTACGTTTCACTTTTTAATACTTGAAAATATTTAAAAGTAGCAACATTTGACTTTTTTGGGCTGGATACTTCCACTGTTAACTCATTAAGACTTTGACACATTATCCATACTTCCATTTAAGTGTAATTTTTCAGTACTTTCCACAATCCTGGGTATATAGAACTGCCTTTTTTTCAAAGCAACATATATCGGGCTGGCTAAACTCTCCGTTTCCTTATCCTGCTTTTGCTATCTTATCACACATTTGCCTCCCTGCTTCAGACATGCTGAAAGAACAACAGTCTGGTCAGATTTGACAGACAGCCATATGGGAGTGTTAGAAACTATTTGAAGGTGTCAGCTAAAGAGAATTAACGAGCAACACAAACACAAACAAATATTTTATGGCCAGAGTTGGCCTTAAGCGAAAATGGGTCCTAGCAGCATCTTTTTACTCTTACTCAACAAAAATTGTCCTTATAAACCTATAAGAACACCCATATCATATGTGTATGAGTGATAAATAAATACAATTTAGTGTAAAAAAATAAATAAATAAATAAATAAATGGTGGGGGGTAGAATAAGTGAGCATGTGTGTACATCATGTCAATTCCCCTTGAACTCTAATAAATAAAGTGCATAACATTAAAATATCCATTCATGCTGTAATACTTTAATGCATTATACATGTGGATGATTTCAGACTGTATTTGGCTTTATAGTGACAAACAAGACATTTATTTCATCCGAATGTAGAGAAATGCGGCAGACAAGCTACCTAATTGACTAAAACCCACAAACCACAAACAACTAGCGAATCTAATAAGAACGGCACCATTAAGTCGACAGATGTAAAACAACATAGGCGTATACAAAGACGTCAAGCCACCAATCGATAATGAGCTCACAAATATGACCGTTGCGTTTGCCCTATCAGTCTTAATTTGCATGCTTACATTATAAAGTTACATTATTTATGGTGTAAAATGTTATAATATGACTCGAGTGTCACGGTCATCCCCAGAATTATTGGCACCCTTGGTAAAGCTGAGTAAAACTCGTCTTTATGTAGTTTAACAGCGCACTGAGATAATATGCTAGATAAATCTAACCTTTGTGTTTATTTGTGTGAAGTGACACACAGGCCAAATTCTTTTAGGCATTTATCAACATGGGGAAGGTTAGTGAATACACAAATGCAATGAGAAAAAAGTGTCTTGACTTTCATTAAATCAGATAAATGCTGTAAAAACATCAGCACATCTGAAACCGCCCATATCCAATTATTGTGTGCTACGGCAACAATTAAGATGTTTAAAACAACCGGAGCTGTAACTTACAAGAGTATCAAGTTTACTAACAGCTTTCAACAAATCTCATAAAACTGTTAAAGGCGGAATGACATGAGCTAGTTTACAGTCTAGCGATATCTTGCTTCAAACAGTCAACAATAGCCAGAAACGTGTACGATAAATATCAGATGTTCCAAGGGCCTTCAACTATCAGTGGACCCAAAGTTCATTTCATTATTGGTTCTTCAAGGTGTCATCCCTTAACAGGTTAAAGTGAACCCTATAAAGTTCTTTGTAGGACTGGAATAGGTACTCCTGGCATCACTGTTCATAAAGAACCTTAATTTAGTTCCTTAAAGCATTAACTTCTTAAAGTGTTTTTTTTTTTTTTTTTTAGAGAACTTATGATAACATGGTTCCTTGTGGCACTGCTGTGAAGAATCATTTGTGGGTTCTTTAAAGCACCAGTAAATAGAAGGTTCTCTAAAGAACTTGAGAGTAAACGTTCTTTGTGCAACTTAAAAGGGTTCTACTATGGCATCAGTCTGAAACACCCTTTTTGGTTCTAATTGGAAGCTCTATTTTTAAGAGTGTACTGTACTTAAATATTATGCTGGTGTGTTTATACTTTATTTGAGCATTATTAAAATTGTATATTAATAAACGTGTATATTTCCAAGAAAAAAACATACTTTAGATGAATAACGTGTCTGTGTTGATTGATCTAAAGTAAATACTACCATAAACACAATACATTTAAAATAGTGAAGTGATGTTTACTGTTTTTTTTTGGGTTTTTTTACAGATTTACTGTTGACTGTGTAAGCAGCCATGTTGACATGTCGTTATGTACTGAACCTAACTTTCTGAGTAGGAATTCCAGTTTAAGGGGGCGTTTTCTTTGGTTTTTCCAAGTCCGAGTTTGAAAAGTCTGAGCAACATAATCCAACTGCGTCCAAGAAAAAACTAGAGTAATGTTAGATAGCTACCACGATTAATCTAATTAGCCAGACGGCATAGCATTAGTTATATTTAATATGTTACATTGATATGTTAAAGTTGTATTTAACAGTCATAGTATACTTCTAGTCACTATTTTTTTCTGTTATTTTGGTGGAGAGATCATTTGTTAAACTTGAAGTCTTATTGGTAAACACTCAAGTCTCAAGTTTAATCAATGCTACCCCTTACAGAAATAAAATATATTTTTGGAATTTTTTTTATTTATTTATTTTTTTTTTTGGGGGGGGGGGGGCACTTTTTGGATTTTTAACAGGGTGCATTATTTTTCATATATATTTATTTCATTTGATATTAATATGTGAAAATACATAAGAGGAGAGACTGTCAGGGGACAAATGAATAAGCACAAGAATGCTGAATTATCTTTAATATTATTCGCATTTTTATACACATTTACCTTTTATTGCATTACAATAATAATCATAATTTCCAATACTTAAATAATTGTTTAAAATGGGTATGCCGACGCATGATCTATAAAAAGTTTCCAGAGGTTTTCCATAAATAGTATACCTAATGGTAGTTCAGTTCAGTGTCCTGCAGAGAAAACTATTTTTATGTAGTGATTTAGAAAACACAGGATGGCACAAAATCTACACATGCCTCACCTGTCGCACTACATTGTATTTCTGACTAATGGTACGGCAATTTTCAATAGCGTAATAATAGGCTTTCATATACATTTCATTCTGCAGTAGAGACTCGATTTACTTATGATTTCATCATGCAAAAATGCCTACAAATAATGTCATTTATCCATTACTGATTGGTTGTATATGACACTCATAAAGAAGACGGATTTGAAATAGATGGAGAAATAACCATGTTATAACTACACCGCTACACTGCCTTAAATGGGAATAGCTTAGCAACAGACCATGTTTTCTGCGCGTTTCTGATTAATACCAGATTGTGCTGCTTTGGCCTTTGTCCAATTCCCATTCAGGGATTACTTATTCTTGCCATGTTGAGCAGACATTAGAGTACGGTATGACCTGTTACTTTATTTTAGACACGTCTCTCCGTTTTTACAAAGACCAAATCCCTCTTGACTTTACGCCAGTTAAGAATGCATGCCAGAAAGTTTAAGCGAGACCTGGAACATTTACAGAGAAAAGAGCTTTGTTTAGATATAATTTTGTCCTGTGGTTAAACTTAAGACTAAACACTATTAACAAATTGCCCAGTTCAATTTAAATCAAAATCTGTCTCTCAAGTTACAACCACTGTTCGTACATACATCATTGTTACCAATCTAATTAATGTTCAGGAACAAATTCCTTTCAACTACATACACATACAAATTGGGCTTTATCTGTAATCTACCTTTTATACCAGGGGCGAAAAGGGTAAAATGAGGGCTTTTTGGCTTACAATTGTTCAGATACTGGTCTAAAGCATGGCATGGATTTTGATGCCAGATGGGCTGGTTTGAGTGATTCAGTAAAGTGCAGATATCCTGGGATTTTCACACAAAATTGTGCAAAAATTAAAAATAAAAATAAAATTTAAAAAAACATCCTGTAAACATCCTGTAAGAAACGCCTTGATGAGAGAGGTCATAGAAGAACGACCAGACCGATTCGAGCTGACAGGAAGGCTACAGTAACTCAAATAAAAACTCTTTACAACTGTGGTGAGTAGAAAAGCATCTCATATCGCACGACATGCACGACAGAATGCCGCACCTTGACGCAGCGGAAGAACAGGAATCTGAAGCTACAGCTGGGCACAGGCTCACCCGAACTGGACAGGTGAAGACTGGAAAAGATTGGTAATGGTAAATGGTCTGCATATATAGCGCTTTTTTAACCTTAGCAGTTCCAAAGTGCTTTACACTGTCTCATTCACCTATTCACACATACACTTTCAGATACACACACCAATGGTAGCAGAGCTGCCATGCAAGGCGCTAACTTGCCATCGGGAGCAACTTGGGGTTCAGAGCCATCGAATCGAACCGCCAACCCTACGATTAGCGGACAACCCGCTCTACCACCTGAGCCACAGCCGCCCGTATTAGTTGGTGTTAATGGTATTATTAGGGTTGTAACAATACACCGTGATGCAAAAATGGGACGATGTGCATTGTGAAAATGTGTGATTCACATAGTGTATATCAGCATTCTATTAATTGTTTCAGTCAGTCATTTTTCCCAGGTCAGACACTGTTTATTTTTGTAGAATTTCTAAATTTCTGCATTTATTTATTTTAAAGATATGGTGAACCAAGAGTACATATTTATTTACAATGTTAGACCTCTGTTTGTAGCTATTTTTCATTTATTTAGTTTTATACAGACAAAAATGCACATTGTTTTGCATTTTCAGGCATAATTTTTCTACATTTAAAATTTCGTTCAAATTATTCTGAGAACCAAATTGAATCGAATCATGGAGCCAGTATAACGAACTGAATCGAATCGAGGAATCACTGAATCACTGAATCGAAGGTTTTTTGTGTATCTAATAAAACTGACAGTGAGTGTATGTGTCTATTTGCTTTTTTTTTTTTCCTTTTCAAATTAATATATCGATGCATTGTATTGGTCAATTTTAAAGGATACAAGCTAAAACAACAAAAACAGTCTGCAATACAGAGCACACGGGGTAGACAGTGATTACAGGGTGGGAAAAAAACATCGACTTGCTTATAGCATTGTTTTAATCATGGAACTAGTCATCAATTCACATAACCACTGTATTATAAATACACGCTGTAACAATAAATAAAAAAAGGTTGACGTAAACCTTTTAGTACCAAAAGTGCCTACACTAAAACGATCAACCGATCAATATCTGAACTTATTGTATTTTTATGTGAAGGAGGGGAAAAAACAGCTATAATTTAGAATATAAATAACAGTTACAAATGTACATGTTTAACACTCATCAGATATCACAAACTTAATCTGTGAGCTCTTCAATGTCCTTCTGAGCTCTTCTATATTCTTTTTTGCCTTAAGCGGGAATCATCTTTTTTTAAGGACTGTGGCTCGTCCATGAGGCTTATGAACTCAAGCGATCGTTAGTGTACTGGACTAGATGTATCACTTATACCATTTATACGGTTTGCTGTTTATACAGGATGTGCTGAATATGTACAAATATCAACAATTAGTAATAAACTTACATAATGGAGTGAGCAAAGCATTACAGTTCTTACATTCGCTACACAGATGTCCGCCCTGTTACAGACTCTGAGCTAACAGGGTGGAGGACCAGTGGGCCCCTTTGAAAATCATGAGATGGGGCCATTGCAGGCATGGAGCCAGAAACAATTTCCAGGGGCTTTTGGAAGGCAGGCTGGGGAGGGGGTTTGCTTTTATTTTCAGCAAATCTCATGACACATAACTGAAGTATGAATGATGTAGCCTAAGCATAAATTAACTGGACTTGTGGTATATGCAATCACATTAATCACATTAATCACATTAATTTACCTCCATTTCCAAGCATGTCTCAAGGTACAATTCAATTCAGTAGTATTTATATAGTGCATTTTACAATAAACATTGTCACAAAGCAGCTTTACAGAAAACCAGATGTTGATTTAGATCCCTAATGAGTAAGCCAGAGGCGATAGTGTAAAGGAGAACCTCCCTGAGTGGACATGAGGAAGGGAACCCATACTCTTCTGGGTGACACCAGATAGTGGGATTATAAATCATTACTCTTCTGCAATTGTATACTATAAAGTCAGTCAGTGCTGAAAGCATGTTCAGTATGAGCTTAATAGTCTTTATGATTACAGCAGCAGTTCTTAGGGCCAAGTCTACAGTATCCATGTGAGATTATCTACATTGGGTTAAGGCAGACATCCAGGAGATAAGGAACATGGGGACATTTCTGAGGATTCTTAACTGTCTTACGCAATACTTTTAGAATTAACATTGTCCCACGTTTTATATGATAGATTTACTGGGGACGTGAAGGAGACCGTATTTAAGTAATGATTTGTATTTATCGTTTTATATGTATTCATTTGTATTTTTTAAAGGCATAAAACCGTTAGCATTTCAAGTTGCTGATGATTGGCTCCACCTCTAAAAGGTCGCCTGTAACACGTCATTATACGTCATTAGCGTGCGCCGTTTACCTTGACATTCACGGTGCAGTATCCATGCGGAATGTTTTGAAGTTTGCTATAGCTGTTTTATACATCACTGTGGTGAGCTTGCACGGTTTTGGTCATTACTAAAGCATCAATACAATGTTCCAGAAATTGCAAGGTTTTTCTAGTTGTCTTAAATGTTTTAAAGAGTGACGTAAACAGATAGCGTTATGTTAGCTCCGGATTAAGGTTATTTCTGCATATTGCGCTTTACGATGCTGGTTTATAATCTGATTAACACACATTCCTGACTTTCAGGGTACAGGAAGTAAAGATGTCCGTAAAACAAGCCTCTATACATGCTAAATGGATTATCGGGCGAGTTATTGGAACCAAGATGAGGAAGACAGCTAAAGTCCGTGTTACTAGACTGGTCCTGGACCCATATTTACTCAAGGTACCAAACATCTGTATTCGTTTAGAATGTGGTGAGAAATAAAGTTGAGCCTTTGCAGATGATTAGAAATAACCAGAAATGTGGGTTTTTTGTAATGAAGCAACGGGTGAAACTCCCTCCAGAAGACTGCAGTCAGCAACAGAATTATTGGCACCTTTGGAAAAATATGGGGTAAAAATAAAAAAAATATGGTAAATCTCTTGGTGTAATTTAATCTCACTGAAATATGAGAGAAATCTAATTCTCAATTGAAGTTCATTTATTTTAAGAATTTTTTTTTTTTTAACAAAACCAGATCATGTTATTGCCACCTGTAAAAATTCTTATGATCAAAACGAGTCTGAAGCATGTATTATTATTTTTTTTTATTATTCATTTGAGTCTTAAACGGTCATCCGTCCATGATTCTGTTTCACTGGTAAGTAAAATGAGTTGATTTTAGAAGCCAATTTCACTTAACATGGAGAAGATAGCAACACGCCTGATAAATCTTCAAATCTACAATTAGACGCCACCTTCATGCCAAGAAACTGCTTGGAACGAGTGCCAAGAGAAAGTTGCTTTTCTTTCCTCACCTACTAGATGCTACTGGAACTGGGTTCTGTGGTTAAAAAATAAATAAATAAAAAAAATAGAACCTTTTGGGATCAAACACCCAAGGTGAGTTTGGGTGTAAAAAGAAGGATGGCTATAAAGAAAAGAACCTAATCCTCACTGTTAAATCTGGTGGAGGACCGGTGATGTAGACCTGTTTTTTTCCTCCAAAAGCCTTGAGAACCTTGTGATGTCTTCATCACCAGACTGCCTCTGCCAAGAAGCTATAATTGGGTCATGTTGGAGCTTCAAGCACTACAATGATCCAAGACATACATGTAAATCCACACATAAATGGTTCAATGACAACAGAATGAAGGTTTTGGTGTAGCCATCTCAGTCCCTTGACCCAAACCTGTGGCGTGAGCTGAAGAGGAGAGTCCACAAGAGAGAACCGAGGATCTGGAGACTCTTTTGTTTAGTTTTTTTGTATTTAGGAGTGATTTCAGATTCCTTATAAAGCATTACAAAAGCCAGTCCTCATATTTTCAGTGTGAGATTAAGTTAATTAACCACAGACATTTTTACCCATATTTTCCAAGGGTGCCAATAATTCTGGAGCTGACCATGCAGCTAAAAAAAAAACACCCCAACCAGTTCTTTGATTGATTACTCTCACTACTAAAACTTTAATATTTATTGCAGTCTCTTTGATACAGTCTTAGTATTCATAACATCTTCATGACTTTTCTCCTTCCGAAAAAAAACCGAAAGTTTTACAACAAAAGGAAGACGTACTTCGCCCACGACGCCTTGGAGCAGTGCACTGTCGGGGACATTGTTTTATTAAAGGCCTTACCAGAGAGGCGGACCAAACATGTCAGGCATGAACTGGCAGAGATCGTGTTTAAAGTCGGGGCAGTGGTTGATCCCCTGACAGGCAAGAAGGTTGCAGGTCCGGAGTATCTGGAGCCTCTCACCGTGTCCACAGAAAACCCAGAGGCATCTTTAACAGAAAAATTACAACAGCTGAACATTTCTGCAGCTCCTTCATCCCCCAGTTCTGCCTCTTAATGTTGTATTATTTTTATATTAATGTACGAGTATAAACGTGTGTACTTGTTGATTTGTCACGCAGATTAAAAAAATGAGTCGGTTATGTATGTGTGGTAATGTGGGCTAGTATTTTGAGTTGGTGTTTAATGTATATGATATTATACACTTATCAGATAACAGTGGGATGCTTCCAAAGTGTCATCTTTTTTTTTTTTTTTTGTATGATTAAATAACAGCACTGGATTGATGTAAAAACATTGCATACACATAATCATGAAAATCATCTCTTTCTCAGGTGTTTTATTTTAAAAATAAGCAGTTACAAATTTCTGTAAGAAAAACAAAACTGTTGTAGTATTTTATAGGCTTGTGTAACATATACAACTACATGACATTACACCGTATCTAGTGACTCTGATTATATTATATTATATTATATTATATTATATTACAGACCTGCTAGCCTTTACACATTTTTCATAGGAGTTCCACAATTTAACTAGTACGAATTATCACTCAGAAATAAGCCAAAAGAGCATTTTTCATCTAAAATGATTTGTGCAGGGGTATTAAAGTCTCCGACACCCGAAAACCCGCCCACTTCCCCACATGCTTTTGAACGGACTCGTCAGGCATCCTTGATTTTTGTCACGATAAATGGAGAATGGTAATTAATATGAAATAAAATCAATGTACGTTTGATGTAGCTAATATTAGACTTGTATCTAGTTAATATCAGTTAGCTATATTCATTAAGGATGCTGTCAGAATAAATAATGGTCAAAAACAGAACATTTTCACCTAAAAAGATCATTTACGCCTACAATGAAGAGTCAAATCTAATGTTTTACAAATAAACTTAATGGTGATGATAATTAGAAAGTGATTAAACACACGGTTTAAAAGTCGGCCATTTGGATGTTGGACAGCTGATTTGTATAAGGATTATACTGAATGTATTTATTTATTTATTTTTACTATGCATTACTGCAGAATCACCTAAACATCCATCATCCAGCTGAGTTTATTGCCACTGTCAGCAAGCAGTTCCTGACTCCACAGTAATATCATTACACCTTCCATTACTCTCCTTAGACCTGAAATGGAGGAAATGCTCATTTTCCTGTCCTTTATTTTTTAATTAACTTGGACCACTTGGCAGGTTTTAGAATATTAAATCATTTAAATACAGGGTGTCCCAAAAGTCTCCATAAACAGGGGAAATGAACACTTTTTTTTTTTTTTTTTTAAGCAAACTGTCTTTCAAAATTTTTCATACTTAGTTTATATTAAATATACATTTTTTCAGATGGCCTTTAAGAACACCTTTAACAAAAGAAGAACGTATTGAAATCATTCTCATGACTGGATCGGGACGCTGTCGCAAGGTCGCAATGAACTTGAACAGGAAACATGGCAAGTACATCACGCACGACACTGTCGAACAAACTTATTAACAGATTAAAAAAGACGAAGTGTTTTGCGGACCAACCGAGAAAAAGTGGACGTCCATGAACATCCTCTGATGAAGCCACAACAGACGTGGTGCTAGTAAACATAGTCCCCTATTTATGGAGACTTTTGGGACACCCTGTACAATATTTTTATATAGTTAGGTCCATATATATTTGGACACTGACAAGTTTTATTTTGTCTGTTTACCAAAACATATTCAAGTTACAGTTAAACAATGAATATGGGCTTAAAGTGCAGTCTCTCATCTTTAATTTAAATGTGCTGACATCCACGTTAGAGGAAGGGTTTAGGAATTACAGCTCTTTAATATGTAGCCCCCTCTTTTTCAAGGGACCAAAAGTGATCGGACATTTGACGCAAAAGCCGTTTCATGGACAGGTGTGGGCTATACCTTCGTTATTTCTTCATTAAGCAATTAAGCAGGTAAAGGGTCCGGAGGTGATTCCAGGTGTGGCATTCGCATTTGGACGCGGTCGCTGTGAATCCATAGCATACGGTCAAAGGAGCTCTCAATGCAAGTGAAACAGAGAGATCAGAGAGATAACAGGAACACTAGGAGTGGCCAAATCAACAGTTTGGCAACACAAAAAGGCCTGGACATTCACGGAAGACAACAGTGGTGGATGATCATAGGATCCTTTCCATGGTAAAGAAAAACTCCTTCACAACATCCAGCCAAGTGAAGAACGCTCTTCAGGAGCCAGGCATATCATTTATCCAAGTCTACCATAAAGAGAAGACTTCACAAGAGCAAATACAGAGGGGTTCACCACAAAAAAGTATGGAGGAGGCTTGGAATGGCTCATGATCTGAAGCATACCACATCATCTGTAAAATACGGTGGAGGAAGTGTGATGGCATGGGCATGCATGGCTACCAATGGCACTGGGTCACTAGTGTTTATTGATGATGGGACAATATAGAAGCAGCCGGATGAATTCTGAAGTGTATAGGAATATATTGTCTGCTCAGATTCAGCCAAACTCAGTGAAGTTAATTGGACAGCGCTTCACTTTACAGACAGAAAATGACCCAGAACATACTGCGAAAGCAACCCAGGAGTTTTTTAAAGCAAAGAAGTAGAATAGTCTGCAACAGCCAACTCGGTCACCTGATCTCAACCCGACCGAGCATGCATTTCACTTGCTAAAGACAAAAGTTAAGGCAGAAAGACCCACGAACATACAACAACTGAAGACAGCTGCAGTAAAGGCCTGGCAAAGCATCACAAAGGAGGAAACCCAGCGTTCGGTGATGTCCATGGGTTCCAGACTTCAAGCAGTTATGAGTTACGAGTTCCTCCAGACTGATAAAACGTTTTCTTTTCCCCCTTTAAAAGTGTATATTAATAAACTTAAAATGCCAATAGTATGAAATCAGATAAAAAGCACAGTAGCTTAATTTTTTTTTCTGAGAATGACATCACACTACATGATACCACATGCCAAACCCACTTTTGTTCTTTTATTCGAGATATACCCGAGATAGCATCTTTCAACCAACACCATAGCAGTACAGACCCTCAACGTGAGGAATGTTCCACATCTTATCCTTAGATCACAACACTTACATTTACATGAGTGCTTACATAAGAGGTTACATGATGTATTTCTTTAAAAATCTACAATTCTTGTATTGATTATTACAAGTCTGAACACATTAAGGCCAAA
Source organism: Stegophilus panzeri (assembly GCA_024331685.1). Classification (NCBI taxonomy): domain Eukaryota; kingdom Metazoa; phylum Chordata; class Actinopteri; order Siluriformes; family Trichomycteridae; genus Stegophilus; species Stegophilus panzeri. Next base: position 23,031,794 of record JANDJT010000081.1, on the reverse strand, counting down.
ACAATACTGATACGTTCTTTATCAATGTGATTGTAATTGTTTGCAAAATGTGAACAAAAGAAGAAAAAAAAAAGAAAAAGAAAGAGTTAACAGCCGATGCTACATAAAGCTTCTAAATGGTCAGATTTATGAACAAGACAAAAATTTATCACATGGAACAGCATTGACATTTTTGAAAACTCCCGATAATATTTTATTGGTAAAATTAACAATAAAAGTCCATCTTGCACTTCATGTTACTCCATACAGTACATCAAAAGTATGCACTGGATTTCCAACCTGTCGTACGTCGTAATGCTCCTTCTTACTGTCTAAATTCCTACTTGACGCAGCAGAGTGCCGAGTCGTTATCAGTGACTCGAGTCAGCCGTCATTTGAATGTGAGACACCTCTAGTACTGGCATTAACAGCTGGAACGCATCCTGGATATACGATGCACTGTTGGAGGCCTAGGAATAAAAAGTAGAACAAAACCGTAACAGTTTAATTAAATAGATGCACATTCAAGCAATAAAAATAAACACTTTCGTAATGCGTTTATAGGTAAATGTTTGAGGCGAGCATCTTGGTTTAGGTTTGCTAGCCCGTTCGGTGTTTGTGTAGCTGGAAAAGACCCTAAGGTTTTCTACGACACATCCACTCACTCGGCACTTTAATAGGAACACGTACACCTGCTCATTCGTGCAATTATCTAACCGCGTGAATTAACAAGGGTACATGTGTTGCTCATAAAGTGGAGGATGAGTGTATTTCAAAACATTGTAAAACAACCCACACGTTTTCTGGAACTGAAACGTGTTTCCGTTTTGCGTGTATCTCGACCAAAAATAAAGGTCTGTCCTTTCCAAAAGGAATGGGAGAGATTCTGACTATGGAACAGTACCATCGTGGACATTTTGACAGTCATTAAGTGATTACAAACTGAATTAAGTGAAGGTTTATGTTCATTTTGTAGGCAGTTATCCGACAAATTGATCAAAACGTGGCGTCCTATACGTCCGGAAATCACACTTTTCACAATTTGTGAAGGTCTTAGACATCTTTAAGCAGACCGACTGTTGTCATTTCTGTATTTGTTAAATCGGCTCCTTATTCGACGTGATATTTGCAGAAAGCGTACGCACGATTTTACGAAGTAAATAAAAAACATGTCCACATATTTTCGGTGCAACATATTCATGCTTTCTTAAAGAAATGTACGCTATACGCAGAAAAATCCCTATATAAAATCGGCATGGTTAAGCCAGGGTTGTCAAACATACTGCAAGCCAGGACCACCCGATAAAGGTTCTTGTGGACCGTCATTTGAAAAAAAGAGCAACTCTTATTCCACCAGGGGGCAAAATATAGAAATAAACTCAGGGCTATAAATTTAGCTACTGACAAAATGTGTTAATTATGTAATTCTTCACTAGCAAGCGAAAAACTTGATGCTGTAACCATGTCTCTTTTCAAAGAAATAGGAAAAAAAAAAAAAAAAAACTAATTTAAGTGTTTCACAGCAACAGGGGTGAATACTTATTCACACACACTCAACTTTTATGGGGTTTTTTTGTAGCCTTTAGTGATTTATTTTTATTTATTTATTTAACAATATTATTGACTATATTGTGTAGATTCATGACCAATAATCTTTATTAAGTCCATTTCAGTTCAAGGTTGTAAAAGTAGAAAATGTGGTAAAAGGTAGAGAGAGATTGGGGTTGTGAATACGTACGCACTTGCATGTTTTAGATTTTTTTTATTTGTTAATAATTTGGCAGACTATATTAGTTTTCCATCTACATTAATATTATGGACTATATTGTGTAGATTCATGATGTATGATCCCAACTGACCAAAATCCATTAGTTTATCTCTCTACGAAAGCGATTTTTAAAATTTATTTTGTCTAGCCCACTGTGTGTAATGTGGCCCGTTATCTAAAATAAGTTTAATTCCCAATCGTGAAATGTAATTTGATGAAACAAACCTCCAGGAATACTCCAGTGATTAACGGATTCAGTACCTCTCCTTTTTCATTTGACTGTGAAGGAAAGAACAAGGATTTCCAAAATGAAGATTTCTAAGAACATAGGTGCACCTATCTGTTAACTTTAGAGTACAAATGAATTTACGAACATACAGCGCCCTCCACAAATATCGGCACCCTCGGTAAATATGAGATCAGATCGGTAAACAATAAAGACAATTTTTCACAGCCTTCTTTGCTCATATTTACCGAGGGTGCCAATATTAGTGGAGTGCACTGTGTATACACGGACTAGAGGAAGGGACTGTGCTCTCTCTTACCCCAATCGTCGCTAAACAAGCTGTGAATTTTTTCGACAGCATTGATATCTCCTTGCAGAGAACAACTGTGATTCTGAAAGTGAAAGGGAAAAAAAAAAAAAAAAAAAAACACCAGGCATGTTGTTACTTTAATGACATGTTATTTTTTTATAAATCCTCACTCACCGTCCTGTGTGTTAAGAGAAAAACGACTTACTGTGCCAGGACTTTGGCTTGTTCCAGAGCAGTGACCCCCTCAGTGGTGGAGTGAAGAAGCATTTCTGCCACCTTGTGGAACTGCTCAATGGATCTGGCTGTGAGCTCTGCCAAGCTCGTGATAGCAGAGAAGTGAGCATCCTACAGGGTGGGGAGACAAACAGCACAACCACACAATCGAAAAATAGAAGAAAAAAAACCCTACAGTTCACACTGCATATTTTTAAGAAATTTAAATAATAGAGATAAGTCACACCTCAACAGTGCACTTGGTCACCGTGGCCTCCTGCTCGCTGCCCTCTTCTGGCTCCTGCTTTGCTTCACTTGGGAGCTTCATGTCCATAATACGGTCAAATGCATTCTTCCTAGCCTGAATGATTCAAATAAATCCATTTATTTTCTCCAAAATATTCAAACTAGCAATAATCTTGATCATTCATACCTTATTAAAAAAATCTTACCTTGCCAAGCCTCTCCGCTGTTGTAGATATGTGAAGCTTTTTAAGCGCGTCGGTCAGTTCCTTAACGAAATCTTCACCATCGTCGACTGAGAGAAAAATATCGCAATTTCTTTTAACTCCATTTACAAAATAAAAAAAAATAGACGGCTGACTGAATCATTTGTATAAATTAGGGGTGTAATACAAAGTCACTGTCTGTATCTGTACCCACATCTTTTTAGTGCTACAAATATTTGTATATTGGATCTGGATATGGAGAGATGTTTTTAAATATTATCCTAATGAATTTAGTTCATTTAGGCCTGGGGTTTTTTTTTCCCCCCCAAAATTATGAATCAATGAATAAACGAACTAGTAACCTAAATGACCATGTGACCCAGACTAGGCAGTTACTGAGGAAGAAGGAATGAAAGAATAAATGAATGAAGGCTATAAATACATCACGCGTCCTAGTGCATGCGTCTTGTCTCAAACAGATTTCTTCCAAGCTTTCCAAAAAAAAAAAACAAAAAAAAACCTGTATCTCCTAATCCTATCTATATTCGTACATGTTTAGAACGCATTCTGGTTACATCCCTACTACAGAAAAATCTAATTTTCCACAGTTTTGTTATCTGTAGTGTTATATCTGTAGTTAGTGAATCGATTTGTTTACCTTTTGGGTCGTCTACCTCCTCTTCATCGAACTCCATCAGGGAGAAGGACTCCTTGATCTGCTCCAGATCATCTCTCAGAGCGGTCAGCTCCTCGCCCGATAACGTGGTCAGCACTGATTTCACCTGCACACATCAACAACACACCTCAGAAACCAACAAAAGCTGATAAAAAGGTACGGACTGACACTGGAGAGTGTTTCCCTTTAAAAAGACACTAAACCAGAAATTCAATTTATTCGTACATATAGCATTTACAACCATACATGATCTCAAAGCAGATTTATGTCAGAGGATGTCCTACCTCTGGATGGAGCTCTCATCTACTCCAATTCCAGATTGCTGGGACTACGGCTGCTTCTAAGGCCAA